>DWLS01006906.1:0-11198 GCA_018246255.1 Pachliopta kotzebuea | reverse complement strand
GCAATGGACCGGTCGCGCTGGAAATCTATTGGAGAGGCCTACGTTCAGCAGTGGACTGCAATAGGCTGAGATGAAGGAATAACTAAGCAGTGTTGCCAGGCGCCTCACAATGTGTACCGACGATCTGCTGAAGGTCCTGGAAAGCTGCTGGATGCGGAAGGAAGGAAAACAGCAATCTACAAACTTCCGATGATATGTATTGTTTAAGAAATGAAACCGTTCAGTAGGATAGATAATGTATCTTATTTTTATTATTTTATTTGTGTAAAAGGCAAAGGAGTAAACGTCATGCATACCAGTTATTGAACAAATAAAATTTTAAGACAAGACTAAAACTTTTATTTGTAATAACAAAATAATTAAAAAAGCGTCTAATCAACTCACTTCTTTACTCCACTTTATCAGCCACTGCAGGACGTAGGTATACACCAATAGTGAGGAAATTTGGGCCATCTCCTACCATGCTGGCCGATTTAGTAGGGAGCCAGAGTTTCGTTTATTGATAACAGCGACCACCACGAGCAGATGATGTTAGCTTGGGTCCTGTAAGTTATTTTGGGGGATCCCTTACACCCCTCTATTTAATATTAAGGAAAACTCAAATACACATTGAAGCTTGCCGTAGCAACGGTTTCGTAGCACTGTTTACAGTAGTCTTGAGTTGAAATAGAATATGATAATACCAAATTGTAAACAAAACATGACAAAATAGTAAAAATTAATGAATTTTGTTCAATTAATGAACTTTATACATTTTTTTACATGTTAATATCAATACAAAATTAAAACGTCAGTTTCTTTGCAGTAAATCGAAATTTTCAAAGGCTATTTCAGAGTTTATTTCTGCCACTGAACTCTTTTCGAACTTACTGTGTTCCAGTATTTTACATGGATACAGAATTCTGATTATTTCATAATAAAGAAAATGACACCGTTTTTTTTTGAATAATAACAACTTTGTTGAACAATAAAAGACAGAAGTTCTGCGGGCACGAAATCTGTCATTGACCTGGAAAAGAATTTCTTTAATTCTATTTGACTATTTGCGCACGCATCATGCGGGAAGTACGGAACGAATTTTAATGCACTTTTTGACCTACATAAAAAAAATTAAACCACTAGGTAATTATTTGGAATCTTTAAGAGAAGCAAGATTAGAAATAACTAGAGTCAAGAAGTGTACTAGTGTCCTTCGTCATTAAATAAGATCGTTGTCATTAGTAATCTATACTAGATATGGTCAAGGAGGTTTCATGTTACATCTATGAGTAATTTATACCAATATATAAGTAGAATGAAAAACAAATGTAAGCAAATCTTTCCTGGAGTTCCTTGGCAGAAGGTTATGTCCAGCAATGGCCTACCGCGGGTTGATTGATGATAATGAAGTAAATCGCTAATATAATATATGTTTAGATGTGAGTTGCTAGCAGAGAAATATATATAATTTTAGAGGAAATTAGTACTACTAAGGTATTTATGTGGTAAATTAAATATTTATTAAGTCATAATTTTTTACTAATAATATTTTGATACAAAAATATTTTAGTATGTCGCAAGCAGCGTATAGTAGTTTTAATACTATATTGTATTATTACTGAAATTTTGTGAAGGCGTTCAAGGCAAGGATTTAAAAAAACCTGTTAAGCGGTAACTACAGAAACTATTTACATTAATACAAACCTACACGCTTATTATTTTTATTGATAAATCTTTTAATGTAGACAATACTAAGCAATGCAAATTGTTTTATTGCCATCGTGATTTTTTATCTGTGGCCTTTCTGTCACTCTCGAGTAATGTCAAATATTTGGCGGGAACCTAGGGTTATTGATTGTTTCTATTTAGTAATTTTTGCACTAAAACAAATATTTTTAAACGAGATGATGATGAATTTTATCAAATGCATGATGGACGAAAAGTTAGTTGTAACGATGATGTATTATTTGATATTGTATTTGCGATCTGTACACTTAGTCGCTTATTATATGGTAGTTTTACGATTAATACTAGATATACTAGTGGTTACGACTAGGATTTGACCGATAAACCGTAATTATGTGTAACTATGTGTAACATTGCGTCGGTACGTTTTAATGTAGTTGTTTATGAGTATATTGAATAGACCAGAAAGGCGTAACAAACGTTAATTGTTAAAATACGTACTTAATACTTATCCATTATAAATCCATAATGAAATGGTGACAAGTCTCTATTGCTGGATATCGTCTGAGTAGCTCTTGCAGGTCTAGGTGGCTGTTGCGATCAACTCCTGCCGTCAAATAGTATTGTACAAATATTATTGGGTTCCGGTTTGTATGGAAACTGCCGCTAGTGACATTATTGTGGTGAAGAGACTTAGCATTTCATGCTTGAAGGAGCGCAACATGGTGCAGTGTTTATCATATTCACTAACATCACATTGATGCAGACAGGCAATTACATTGAATTTAATTAAAATCTGCATGAACTAGTATTGTCATAAATAATAAATAGACATTATATGTTCGAATATTAATGAGATATATTAAAAGGCATGTAAACAGAACCAGGGCGGCGGTAGACGCTTATTAAGTTATGGCGAGGCCTTCGACCCGTGCTAATTGATTTACCGTAATACTAGCCATGCCGGCGTATTTACTCGCTTATAATACACAGACCCTGAGTATTTGTTCCTGTATGTTGCATCATCATCATTAGATTGGACTTCAGTCCAATCTAATGATGATGTTATTATGTCTTGTTTTTAACCATTCGTCCAATAAGGTTCTAACACACCAGCCGCTGTCTCCTACTGCCAAGCAATAGTGTTGAAATACTTGTAATTATTTAAATGGGTTTGTAGAGTAATTTTTTGTTTTTAGATATAATGCTATTCACCATGTGTTAAAATGATAAGAGCAAAAGAAACACGACAATATTACAGCCCCAATAGAAGTTCTAGTTTCGCACAATTTTGTATTTCGCATATTTTAAAAATATCAACTTTTTAATTCTCTTTAGTTTGGTCCTTCTCATGGGACAAGTTCGTAAGGAAATTGAGAAAGATATAGCGTGTTATAGAAATCGTTATCAAGAAAATAAAAAAGGAGTTATTCAACAACTGTCAACAGATTATTAAAGGAAACGCCCAAAAGCATTTAACACACTTCTTTGACTTCATTCATCAACAGCCGATATATATCCACTGCTGGACATAGCCCTCGACCTGTAATGGGTTGGGATATGGGCTGACTCCCACCACGCAGGTTTAATGCGGGTAGATGGGAAGCTAGAGCCTCGTTTGTTGATTAGCAGGGTGCACTACGAGCAGGTGAAGATGGCTTGGGTCCAAGGAGTTGTGTAGTGTCATTTACACCTATTACCTTTGCATTTTAACCTTTACTTCTCAAAATACCAACGCATTCCTCCTAACGGTACAGTAATTCTTTTACGGTAAAAGCAGTGAAACTTTGGAATGCTCTTCCTCATGATATCCGCACCTGTCCCTCCTTACCTATCTTTAAGAAGAGAGTTAAAGACTATTATCTTCTCCTCAAATTTCATATTTTATATTTACTACTTTGTTTACTTGCTATATATGTTACTGTTACTAGTACACGGTACACCTAATCAAATAATTAAAATAGTTTCTCCTTTATATTTGGGTATGTTGTAAGAGAACTTTTTTTATGGTTAAACTCTGTGACATTATGTTACTTTTATTAAATAGTTTTGTTTTTTATATATATACGTGTAAGTGTGCATAAAGAATAAATAAATCTATTTCACCTTCGCATACACTATCATGAACTAATTATGTGGAAAAATTGAGGGCTTCCTTTACGTCTTTGTCTCCTGTTTGCTATGTAACAGTATTCAAAATGTTTAAATCTTTACGTTATATATTCCTAAGTTTTCTGGTTTTCTATCTCAGTTACATGAAAAAGTTTTGGAGCATGTACAAACTGTTATATATATTTTATCCACCAAAGTCTTACCATTATGCTCTCTGCTTATATTTGTTTCAAATGACCCATATACAAGTATACCAACCTCGGCCAATATATTAATGGGATTAAAAGAATAACAGTATGCGGTTGTTTACGCAATTAATTCCAATAAAGATTATATGTATCCGGTGAAGCACCACGATATGCTACCGTAGGTAGAAGAGTGAGGGTTGGTTTCCGAATGCTTTCGTGATGAAGCGGGTAGCGTGTTCGGTTACACGGGGCTGGGAAGAAGATATTATTGGATTGTTGAGGAACTAAGCGCCTTTTAATGCTTCTACGTAGAAATAAATTTGTTGTGCAACTGTAAACACTTTGTTTTTTATTGCAATACATGTTTATTAAGAGAAAACTATTGCAGATTATATTTCTTATATCTACTTAAAGTTATAAATAGATATTGACTTATTTTACTGACGTCAAATAGATATATTAATTTCTCTCTCTCTCTTAATAGAATTCTTTGTGAGAAGGCTATTTTCAGCAGTGGATAATGTCGAATACTTTTCATATATTACTGTAGCATAAACCAGTAATATTTTGTGCTTAACTTATAGTTATTTTTGTTTTCAAAATAAAAACCTTCGCCGAAAATTCCATGTGGCGTTACAAACAAGCTTTTATACTTATGTTTGAGCTAAATAGTAATATAACAGGCCCTGATTCGGATCTGTGGCCTCAAGCAAGCTCACGAGCAAACAGAAAGTGACATTGTAAAAGTGTTCAGGAGTTCACTTGTCGATAATGCAAAAAAACCAGTATGTGAGTACATACGTTCTTGTTAGGTGGTATATACTTTCTGATACTTGAGGATTTTACGGGTTCTTTTAGGTACTGCCGATTAAAACTCAACTTTACTTAAAGGTAAATGTATAAAATTTACTAACAAAGTAGTGAAACTATTCAATAGCGTTAGTGTTGCCAGTCTAAATAATACGTAGGTATGTTTTTTAAGAGAATTTTTATTCTTTAGGAGAAGAATAGGTGGACTTAACAATTTCATACATTTGTCTCCAGGTGAAAAAGTCGTCAAGTACTGATATATTATTTATAAAAAAAAATAGTTGCGTATAGTACATAAAAAGAATAGTATCTAATGTAAAGATTATTTTGTTTTCGTATAATTGTATCGCCTGTTTCTTTTACGACTGTTAAGCGCTTTTTTTTAACTTTCCATTATATAATCCTTAACTAAGGTATACAAAAGGCGGGCTTAAAGCATTATTTCTTCATTCTTCACCAGCCAACCTTTGGGAGGTGAGATGTGGAGATTTAACGGGTCCAGGGTTAAGGGATTCGATGGAGCCCTTAACGGTCATAAAATAACATTGCGCTGGTTAAGATGATATATTAAGCACCAGAAGTTATAAGGTTTTAAGTCTTTACCACAATAATTTTCTTACCTTATCCTTTAAACTGTAATGTTTGCACACTGCTGTTTAACATCAGAAATAGAAGACTTACCATCAGTAAATTATAGACAATTTTTGAAGTATAAAATACAGTAATTGAAAAAAATTGTTTAAATGTTTCTATAGTAGTTCGTTGTAGGTTTTGGAGTGAAACGTTAGCGTACATGGTGACCCTACACGCATGTAGCCTGCATGTGCCGCACACACGTATGTTCGAGTGTGTAGACATGTGTGTACCCACAACGACAACGCACCGAAACCGTGTCATGGTCTTCAACTGATTTTTAAAAAAGAAATATCTTCATATTGGCTGTATGCTTTCGGTCTTGCAACCCTGTCGCAGTCAGCGCGCGGGAGCTTACGTACAAAGCGGATTGCTTTACCAGCTTGCGGTTAAACCGAAATGGTTCTATCCGTTGTTTTTTTCTTCACGCCTTACATATAAATCAAATGGAGCTTAACTCATTATAATTACGGCGGTTCGCTTTTCGATACGGTTGCAGGGTTAACTGGTGGTTATTGTTTTTAATCACTTACGGCCGGGACCTTGGTTCAAGTTGGGAAAAGGAAGTAGGATCGGCTTTGAACGGATCGTCTATGATTTTTATGTTACTGGTACTTTTAAATTATATTTATTAGTTAATTTCATATGTGGTATATTGCTAATGACCATTATGATAGTTTGGTTTAAAGAAATTGAGTTTGGTGACGGTATCACTACATAACCTATAATATTAAGCTAGGTTTATCCTATAAAGCAATAAACTGAAAATAAATTAATGTAGAACTGAAAATCAATTAGAAAACCTTATGTCTATCTGTAGATGACAATAGGCTGAAGGTAAATTCAGCCTATTCTTTCCTTAGCCTTTAGCAATTATAAGATGATGGTAAATATTATTAAATACGCCACGAATTGCTTAAAGAATTGACGGCTGATAGGATAGTAAGGTTTTAGAGAGGCGACAGGGCACTGGTATATGCAGTGCTGGCAAGCCTTGCATGTATTGGTACTCCTCACAAAGTGGACCGATGATCTGATGGAGGTCGTGGGAAACCGCTAGGTTCAGACAGCGCAGGATCGATTGAAGTGGAGATCTTTGGGAGAGGCCTATATCCAGTAGTAGGCGTTATTAACTGATGATAAAGTCCCTTTGAAGACTTTATTAGACTTAGAGCTCGCGTGTTTGAAAGCCACAATAAACTAGCCTACGTAAATTATACTTCAAAATTTTTATAGCCATATCGCCACTAATAATCTGAAAGTTGAAAACTGGAGGTAGGTTTTATTAGTGGTTGTTCTCCGTTGTCGAAGACCGTATAGGTCTAGATCTCTTCCTATTCCTGCTTCTAAATAGAAGGATGCAAAAATTACTGTGTTTTAGTTTGAAGGGTGCTGTATGCTAGTGGAGTTACTGAGGTAAAACCTTGTCTCAAGGCGACGAGAGCAGTATATGTATACTATCTTACTAGCGCCAACTTATTATAGGCAAGCGTATCACTTATCATAAGATGAACTGACTCATATCGTCGCCTCATAGAATAAAAAAAGGTTTCTCTTGACCGAAGATATACAATACATATAACTGTACTCCATTTCCCTACTATTACGTAGTAATATTCTAATAAAAATAAATTGTAAATCTCCTAGTACATTTGAATATCGCAACGTAAGCTTTATTACTACGCATGTCTACAAGCACAATCTTTTACAGTAATTATAATTACTGACTGTTACAAATAATGTAACTTACCATCAGGCATTACCGGATGTTGATTGATGAAAAATGATGTTAGTTATATTGCATAATTGTCTATTTTAACGAATTCGTATAACATTTATGATTATGACTCATATCGAATAATTAAATATATACCAAAATTGTTTAGAACCAATTTATTTGTTTAAACTAACTCGTAAAATTTATAGTTGGCGGCAGTATCATAAAGATGCAGTTAAGTTAATTAAGTTAAAACATTTTTGCATATTTTTATTGATTCAATTAATTCTTAACGATAAATTTGAAGGTACATGGCGATGACGTTATCCTGATGGTAAGAGGCAATGAGGTTTCTTTTAAGGATATACATCACGATATTAAGGCTTAGGGTTGTACGATTTGTTAGTCTATAATTTTACTATTAATTATATACTTAATCACAGTAATATTTATTGTTAGGGAATATTAAGTCTCCGATAAAATATATTAGTTTAACTTACTTTACTACCACATGGATTTTCAAATTTAATAGTATATATGTAATATACGTAGGTTTTAAGACTTTACCAGCAGTTTTAATTTTAAATGTATATGTATGTAAATAAAAAAATTGTTATAAATGTCCATCGGCCGATGATGATGATGATAATGATATGAATTATCCGGTCTACAAATACTTGTAATGTTATAACTGAAGATGGCAAAATTGTTTATCTTACAGTCTCTTTACTACTATTATTAACTCTCAAACTTTTATGTTGCCAATATAAAAAATTGTTAGATCACAGATAAATAACATACAGGTATTTCTTTAAATAATACAAATCTTAATTCAAGTACGGTAATTTAAATAAAACTTATTAATTTATGCTAATTTTAATACTGAGTAAAGAATACATGCTGTTAGTAAAAAAAAATTGTCTATGGTTCTTTTAACAAACTACGCTTGACATCATACTATTGTATGTTAATATGTAACGAATTGTTAGTGTACACGAGTTTAGTTCACTGTTATATTAACTTGCGCAATATTGTCATAGATCACTACAGAGCTTATGAGAGCGGGATCAAATATGTTAATGGAAATTATACACAATCAATGTATTTAAATAATTCAACACGTACAGAGGTCTACAACATTTCGATCTACTTTAACAGCTTATCAAATGTCAATGTATTGAAACAATTCGAATAGCTTAATTTGTTGTCCATGAAAATTTATTAAGTGGCAATATCACATTCTTAATAATTAGGATATTTGGTGCTTGTTACACTTGTCCATAACAATGTGGCGCTGGTTTAAATGGTTACACAGTATCACATTGCACTCGTCGCTTTAACTTATCTCAAAGGTTAAATCTCGTTATTCTAGTAATTTCTTTAGCATACGATAACCTTTAAACTCATCAATAAATATCTTTAGCTCGTGAATTCTGTATACAAACCCTAAGTTTGATGAAATTGTAAAAATCGTCAATAAATCCAACGGAAAATTTATCTGATGGTAAGTAATATCTATAACATGTCGCTAGTAATATATAAACTGTATCACATTATGCTCATGCGACCTTGAACTTGGAATCTAGTAATTATTGGTGGTAATTAAATGATCTTCGGCAGAGACCCATAATAAAGAGTAGAAAATAAAGTACTACGTAATGAGAAAAGAAAAATACGAAATGCTGTCACTCATCGTACAGGGGAAGATTTGGGCAAAAAGAGGAGAGAGCCACAGAAGAATATCTTGGCTAAAAAACCTTTACCATTAGTTAGGAAAGAGCAGCAGTTTTCTTTTCAGATAGGCGGTATCCAAAGTCCAGATTGTCTTAATGATCGCTGCTGACCTTTGGAAGAAGTTGGTACGTTAAGAAGAAGGATGAAAAAGAGGACTAAATATTTAATATGTTACACATTGGTCTTTATTTTTGAAGCAAAAGCAATATTGAACCCACCAATACAAGTTAGATGAAATTGTTACGCGATAAATAGTCAACAATTAACCGACCTTCAGTTCGAGGAGGTCTCAGAGAAGGTACGATATGTCCTCAAGTCAAGAATAGCCGCCCTAATTTTGCGATGCGTTCATTTGACACAGCTTTTGTGCTTTACGCGCCATTTACATACGCTAAAGTAATCATAGACAAAGAAATATTTATTCTTTCGATGAACATAATAGGAATCTAATATATAATCATACATAGATTTTTTAACGAGTAAAATCAAAAAATCTTTTTGTATAATTTTTTTTTATATTGAAACAAAATGACTGTGTTTTAAAAGCTAGCTTTCACTAGATTTACAATTTAATAATTTAAATTTTTTAGATTTTATACATGTACAAAATTTCTTATGTACTAAAACACCGATATTTTTCTGATATTTGTTAATAATATAAAAAATTGTTATATCTTTGTTCATAATAAATTTATTGTTTATCCAATAAAGCGCTTTTTCCTTTACTTTGTGATAAGACAATACATACTTTGATACTTACACATACTTTACCGAATTATTTTAATTCTTTATCATGATTTAACTTTAGTAAGTCTATATTTCTAAGGACAGTGTCTTAATACACTGCTTTATTCATCTTTATATTGAATAAAAAGTATTTCATAAGGTCAAATTATTCCGCTACATTTAATGGTAGCCCTATTTACTACTTATATTAGAGACTTAGCTACAATGCACACCATTTAGATTCTTAATATCAACGAAATTAAACACATTATGATATACTCTAATGCTTATAGAAAAGGCGTGTAACATATGGCCGCAGTTTTGCAACAGTTTCTATGAAATGTAACGAGGAAAATATTTTACTTTAACCGTATGACAACTCTGGGATGAATGTATCAGCGTTGCCAAATATCAAAATGTCAGGAATTCTTTGAATAGTACCGGTTGTACGTAATTTTGAAATAGCGTCATTAAAGCACCCATTTCAGCTTTTGATGAAAGGCTGAGTAAATATCTTGATGTAGATTAAAGACACCTACAGATTCACCAACATAGTCCAAAACTTTGCTAGATTTAAGTGGAAATGGACAGAGTATAACTCGTGAAATAATAGACAGAAAGAGAGAGAGGAATAGGGTATTTTGATTGAAGGTCTAGCAGCTGATGAAGTTGAAGTGCTGAAGATATTGTATCGGTAAAATTGCTCAGTATAAAACAAGTCATATAGCTTTTCATCATTGAGTCTTATAAACCAGTAAAAGTAGGTTACAAGACTAAAAGAAACATCAAACGTAAAAAACTCTACTATAGTTAATGTCATAATTTATTTAATTAGTTTGCGTCTAAATTTAACTTCATGTATAAAAAGCAAAAATATGTAGGGTATATTACTATTATTAGTGGTTTTAGAATATTAAACTTTAATATCAGGTGATGTAGTATATATTCCAGTATGTACGTAAATCTGTTCAAGCGAAGTGAACTATTGTCGCGGTGACATTGAGAAAGGTCAGACCATTGCGGGCGTGTACTATTTGCAAACTAAATACGTTAATTTTAGGATTTTTTAAATATAAAATGGATAGATTTAGTCGACTCTAAATATTGAGCTTGTATTAAATATATTTATTATTATTACAGAGTGCAAATTTCCCGGAAATCGTGTTTCTGGTGGACGGCTGAAGAAATGCTTTGAGGACATGGAACAGTGGACTAGATTAAAATATCATCAATTAAAAACAATAGTTAAAGACCGAAAGAGTTTCCTTTATCTGACCGCTAAACTTCAGTTTGCAGAAGGCGCCTCATGATGATGAAGATTATTATTGTATAACAAATGATAACCAAACTGCATATTATGTTCAAGAAGATTATTTATAATCGGATAATGTTCAGAAATAAGCTGCTTCTTCTTTGTTCTAAGAATACAAATAAGATGAATTCCGTAAGCTGGACCTCAGATTACAAAAGAGAGTGCTTGGGGTATCTAGTAATCAATAAACCTGGTAAAGGTGACTATCATCAACCGAAGTCATACCGCCCTATAGGTCTCCTATCACTGTTTGGTAAAATAATGGAAAAGATGATGATTAGACGCATTAGATGGCACTTAT
>DWLS01006905.1:0-11199 GCA_018246255.1 Pachliopta kotzebuea | reverse complement strand
CAAAGAGCTCAGCTTGGAAGACAGTACAAAACGCTCCTAGTTTAAATTTTCTACTGCATGTCTCCACACCTTCCCTCACTTTAAATATATTATAACATGCAGGCTTTTGAATTTTTCCTATTTCCAACGACGAGTATACTTGTCTTTGGTTTTCTGCTTTTAACTGATTATGTATGATAATATATTATCATACATAATCTACTAAGAAGTGCTCTTACTAAGAAATAACAGGGTTTTGGTAAACAATAACACTTAAAATATAAATGGCAATGGGAATGACTTCATATAATTTAGGCTAATAAATAAATAGAATTTAGGATTGTATTAAAAAACAAGTGTTAACGAAGACCCTGGTTTACGATGTGTGGGAAAGAGATGTATAAAAAATAAATACTTGTAACGTTTATTAGTTACGATTTTATGCGCACAAAAGTAAAATGATAAAGCCGTATCAGAATTTACGACATGTGAACGTTAAGTGGTTGAAACGGTAAACTGGGCATTATAAAAACTTTAGACGTTTGAAGCGGTGACCAGCCCGCAGGTAAGTACTGTCAGTGTGTGGTGACTCACTCGCTACTTTTGTTAGCCATTGACCTCGCAGGCCGTTCAGATGGAAAAACTATTGCCTTCAAATAAAAACCATTATTATATTGTGGTTATATATTGACGAGGTTCATCGGTAATTTAATGTTGATTGTCGAATTATATTCTATGTAATAATAACACCGGTATGTCTCTCTTGGCGGTAACCGGCAGGTACCACCACAACTGCTATTTCTGCTGCTAAACACTTGTGTGCAAACATTACTGTGTTTGAATTGAATTGGAAGTGAAATTAGTTTGGTAACGATACTACATTTCATGTCTCAAGGCAACGACCGCAATGTGGTACTTACTGTATATATCATCTTAACTATCGCCGCAATGTTATGAGTCGTCGTATCACTTACTATATGTATGGTTGGTATAAAAGTAATAAATATTTGTATATGATTTACGAAATATATAATACCAATCCAAGTAAAACAAGAAACGTTACTTGTACAAAATTGTTAAATTTCCATGTAAAAAATTATCTTTGTGAATATGTTTTATCTAAACAACACAGTCATGTTTACGTATTTGTTAACTATGTAGTTTTATATGACGAAGCGTCAATATCACTATATATATAAATCATTATAATACACCCAATTAATATAATATACCCACAGTAATAAAACTAATAATTATATTAAAATCAATTTATTTGTTTGTTGGTTAACTCTTTGTATTTAATGCTTATATTTAATAATGCCTGTATGATTTTCTTTGTATGTTTACATTATATGGATAGAAGGAAATTGACATTTCTTTGAAATTATGTAACAAACTTAAGTAATGTAAGGAATATTTTAAGTAAATTAGAAACACAGCAATTTAATAACAAGGTTATCTCTTTTCTCGGCAGAGTTTGAATGTATTCATATAAGCCTCGCATTTTAAATATCACAAGTATCAGTGACTGGACAATTATGAAGTCCGTGCACTTAAGGGGTAACACTGTCATCCTTAAGGGGATCATACACTCAAAAATTGTTTTTGCTGGAATACATGTTGGCGTAGCTCTTCAACGCGGTGGGGATTTACCATTAGAACAGCCTCTCCATGCTGACATGTACAAATTGGATAGCTTTCCGTGAGCATCCAAATAGCTAGTATATTGTTTTACTTATACTTGGCTGTTAGCGAGCTTGCGAATTAAATATTAAAAAAAAATTTAGTTGATGTGTAGTACTGTCTAAATAGAACTTTTTCAGTGACTAAAAATGGTTAGAGCGTATTGGAAAAAAGGTATAAAATTAGTCATTGAACTTCTTACATGTTCACTGTAACACTGGACTTGAAGTGTTGTAGCGGGATTAATGACACTTTAATCTCTTAAAGCGATATCATACGAACAGGCGCACGCGCACCGCGGAGCCGCTGGTGCCGGAAGGGGCCCGTTACAAGCCCATCGATCATGGGGGCTTTGTTTATCCGCGACGTTACTCACTGATATTAATGACTTGATAGCACTTGTACATCACTACGAGCGATGACATTATTAATAAATGTTTACATGGAAAATTATATCGTTCCTTTATAACAGTGTATTCACTTCAGCATTACAATACTACTATTGCAAATGTCCAATCTACTTATACATAGGCTATGAATAACAGTCTTGGACAATTTTAGTTATAGTCTATTAATTGCGTATAGAAATTAAGTTATATGTTTGGATTTGTAATATATAATAACATTTAATTTTATAAGAGTTTTCTAATTTAAAAAATGTTTTAAGGTTTCAAGTATAGTTCACAAGATTAGCGCTGCCAAAGTTGACCTAATGAAAGTGATACCGGTAACCATAATAATGTGGTACTAATTGGGATGATAAGCACTCCATTCATCATCTTGAGACAAAATGTTTAGTCTATTTACGTGAATAATTATATTAGCATACAAAGAAATATACAATTGGAAGGTAGTAAATGTTTGTACACGACCTAGATAGTTTCCGAACACAGACTCACCACTTGTAAATAATTGCATATCGCTGCGTTCTATTAATTACGGATAATTTTAGAGAAGATTGTTGGGTTGCCAATAGTTGTGATGGCAACTATGTTGGCCGCTATTTAAATTCTACCCACCTTTTATCCGCTTTGCCATTCCACAGGGGACGAAGGATATAAATATTGCGACGTATCTATTTGATATCTCCCACGTGATTTATAGCGCGCCGTTATCTTATCACGTGCATCGGATATGAGAGCCAAGAACGGCGACTCCACAACCAACGCGAGACAGGATAGGTTCTCTAGATCTTGTTATGGTTTACTAAGGACAATACACGGGGTAAAAATGCATTAATTTAAAGAGATAAATATAGGTTAATATTACATATATACCAAGCACATAAAAGTAGAGGATTCTAGCATTCAATCAAAAGATAGATAAACGTTTTCAATATGACCTCTAGTAGAAAGGATGGACAATTTTTTAACATAAATCTTTGATTTAAAAAGAACTTGCAGAGTAATAGATTTAAAAAACAAGATCCTAAAGAATGATTCAATATTAGGAAGCAAAGTATACAAACACCATAGTGGAACGATAACATGGTAAAGTTCGGAATCGTTTGTGGATCGCATTGTAATACAATTGCGGAGGCATTTGTAAGAGTTAATAATCAGTTAAAGTAAAGTGAAAAGCCAAAGTAATAGATATAAAATCCGGGTGGACTTATGAATAGGAAAAAATGAGTATGTATCCGGGAAAGTAGAAATTGGAGGAGTCCTACATTGTGTGTCCGGGGTGCGTGGGCGAATCAATTGTACGAGGCACGTGTGTGTTTGTGTGTATGCGAATGTATAGGAGGCACTAGCGGCAGCCGTGTGTCATGCGACGAACTGTCAGCCACGACAGGAGGATAAACTGCGGCGAGATGCGATCTGCGCGCCGCAGACAACTCGGCGTGTTTTCAATATCGATGATGTGGGTGGACGGCATAAAAACATTACACACACACACACACATATTACTGATACACATAATTAAGATTGTATAAATCTACATTTAAAATATATGTTTAAAATTCAATGACTTTGGTTTTTTTTGACATACTATGAGCCAACAACTGTCCTCAATTTTACGCGCTCGTCTAGAATACTCTGGTTCTCATATTTTGACAGCCGGAAAACAACAATACTTTTATGACGACAGATTAACATAAAGAGGATGGTGGCTAGATAGACAAGTTCGAAAAAACCGTACTAAATTTTACAATACATAGCTTGGAAAACAGCAGTGGTCTCATAAGAGAAATTGCTTAGGTTAGTGAAGGTAAGTTCGATTAAAACGCTTTTTAAGAAGTTGCATTGATTATTTCTAAGTATCAAAATGCAAGTTAACTGGAAGAGGAAACCGTTAACATCCAAATAAATTAGCAAAACGATAAACAAAACATTTAACGGTAAATGAAGACGCTCGCAATAAACGTCCGGATAAAAAATTTAGCAAAACAAATCGACTGCATTAATATACGAAACCGATGCAGAACCGATAGAATAAATAGTAGCCAGTCTATAAATATAGATTTAAATGAGTACTAATTAAATAATCGGCGGGGCCGCAGCATCGGGGTTAGTGGTTTGTGGGAAACTGGGTATCGGCGAATAAAAATATTTGCTCGGCACAGATGGAGATTAACGGTGCTGTAGTTGAGTCGACTGAACTGAGATACCGGCTGGGTAGGTACACCGCTATAGCGATACACAACTAATATCATTACGTGGGTAGATGTATATTTATATCATACAGTATGTATAAATAAAATAAAATTTATTGAAATACCACAACATTTTAATTTTGGATTTGTTTTCTTCTTTATACTAACCAATTGTGAATTGTAATCTAATCCATGCCAGTGAATTAATTTTTAAAGATTAATATGTATGTTAAACAGTAATCAAATAATATAATAATAAATAATTACAATTTGCAAAAATTTTTATTTATTTATGTTTGTTAATGAATGCATTCATTTCGTATAGAAGTTTTTGACAGAAAGTTTCTGTTGAGTATGTATCAATATTTCCAAAAAAAATTATACTTATTACAGTATTAAGTCTGTGTCAAAACAGTTCAATAAGATCAAACTAATAACAAAGAATATTGCTTTTGAAAATTTTATAAAGAATGGGTTTGATGTAAAGAAGAAATATACAAGGTAAGTTCAGTCATACTGTATAGCAAATTGAACCTTTAAAAAGAAGAAGGAACAGATGATTCGGCAGTATTCAGACACTTAAGACACGCAACTAATACACTGGATGGGTGACTTAGGCATCTGGATACAACTAAAACTGTTACGAAAAGTTGACCACAAAGTGTCGTTGCTGCGCCCGCAAATATTAACACATTTCACACTCCAACACCCTTCCTGTTCTTACACCAAAGGTGTCGCAAGTAGCTCGGAGAAGTAGGTCAAAAAGTAGATCACAAAAAGTGTTTTTTCTAATAATTAATACAAAGAAGTCACTTGCATTTCATCTTATATTTAATCTCTGAGCAAATTATTAATTCGTTCTCATAACTGTTTATAATTGCCTTTTATATTGTTTAAAACACTTTAGTAGTGTTTAGCTTTTGCTTTGGATATTCTTAACACATTTTCTCCGCAACATACAAGAATTGATTTTGTAGCGATTTGCGATGGGTTACTTGTTCATTTAACTGCCAAACTGAAGTCATATCGTATAATATTGTATGGACATGAATAACGAGCGTACAAAACAGAAAGAAATGACTAACGGTAAAGCTGGTTTTGTTCATTAAGATTATTTTGGAAACAAATATTTCATTAGGTATTTAGATATAACAAAAAAAAATTATATCACGAATTACTATACTAAGAGATTCTTAACATTTTTTTTTAATATTTTAGTTTTCTTACACTTCAGCTAATTAGCTAATAAATTGTGCAAAATATTAGTCTTCTTGATTGATACTCGCAAATCCTTTAATTTCAAATAAACTATAGATTTAACGGTGGATAAAAGTTGCAGTTATAAAACAGTTAAACGGTATTGCCCACGAGCGGCGAGCAATTTCCTCTCAGGTCCAAATCGATCTTTTCTCATTTACGCTTCTCCGTTTATTAGCGGGGCGTAAACGAGAATCGGGGCAGCTGTCGCCGGGAGGGTGTGAGGGGGGAGGTAGAGGAGGGGTAGCGGCGGGCAACGGCGTACTTTCACCTTGATTGGTCAATAATTACTCCTTCAGTACTGGCACTCTGTTAAAATACGTGTATAATCATCAGACTCTCGGCGGCCCCGTAAACAAACATTGGGCACAATCGATTTCACGGAATCGAGACTACTGAAATCAATTTCACAGAATCTTCTTTAATTTAATCCGTTCGAATTAATACTGCAATCGTAATATATTCAGGACGTCCCGTTAAATTAATTGCTTTAATGAAGTAAATAAAGGTCAGTTTCTTCAGCATGCAAAATATGATGCATCGTGTTCTGGGTAAGCGGTGTAACTAATGCGGTATCGTCGACGCGATATATTACGCGAAATAAGCAATGTAATAACAAACTCAACAAAGCGTGCGGGTTCCCGAGACAAGTCATTTGTACAGTTCTTCTCATTCAGGCGGCTTATTAATAGCTTCCCGTTGCTGAAAGTACAATAATGGCTGTCAAAACACACGTTTATTTCAATGTCAGTTAGAGCTAAAATATCATTGCTATTTACAATATACGTAAAGTAAAAGATTTAAAATAATTGAAAACGAAGCAGAATCAATATTGGGTAAAAATTGACGTAACTATATACTAAAAAGGACAAAATTAGATTATAACAATATGACCCTGATCCGATAGGAGTGGAGATTCTTGGGGAAGGCCTATGGTACAGCAGTGGTGTTTATTGGCCGACGATTGATTGATTGAAAATGAAGCGATTCTAATAATATTTAGAGATAATATAGTATAATAAAGATACAAGGAAATAACACAATAAAACACAGAAACAAGATTATTTTTGTGAGTCCACTGTAAAACAAATAACAAAGGAGATGAAACAAAATCTGTGGACCTTTTCAAATGTGAACATTTTATGAGATAAGTTTTAAGATTTCTTTCAATATTGATAATGCCTTTGAATGAATATTAATTAGATGTAAAAATATGCCGGGAGAAACGCTTAAATTTAAAGCAGATTATTCGCAACTAGTCGTAATAGTTTCTACGTATAGGGTTTTTAAGTATAACGACGAATAAGATGAAGCAGTTTAGTGCACGACGACCAGTGTATAACTTAATAATAGACGGTGTTATGCCCATTGCACTGCCACCATGGGTTTCCACGTAAAGATGTCATATGCAATAAAGGATAATGTCAGTATGAGCAGTGCACGGCAGCGTTCAAGTTAATAACACTGCAACAATGTAAACCGTACATATGTTGCAAACGCGCGATTCTATCTTGTACGGAACGTGTTGTAGGGGAGGAATTGCAAACAATGTTTTAAACGTTTTTGATAGCTCGTATTAAAACCTTAATAGTTATTTATCAGCATAATTTCTTTTTTATTGGAAGAAACCTCGAGACAAGCGTGCGTTCATCTGATTGCATATGATCTGCTTGACAATAATAACGTGGAGCTATATAGTATCGTACACACAGCCCTCCCTACATTGCATTCATCGTCTTGAGATATATAGCGGTAAGTCTAGTTACCGTAGTAATTTTACTAACTACAACGACCCTCGAAACGGAAAATAGAGATTTATGCAGGCTATTGTTTAGTGGTGGAGATAGTTTGTGGAGAAAGTTAGCTGCGGTGGTACCTTCCTAGACAGTCCGCTAACAGTGAAAAAGTGAAGCCAGGATGGCAAAAGCCTTTGAATTTGGAGAGGTTTACGTTTAGTTAAAAGGCTTCAATGAAAAAGCTAAAGATTATAAATCATACACTAGATGAATAAAGTACAAAATATTGTATTGTATTATTAGTATGAACGTGAATATAAAACTTCGAAGCTAACAAAAGTTCACTCCCTCTTGAAGATTTAGTAATGCAGCTGATCAATACATAACTCACTCCCGTAATTTTTTCGCAATATATATGTGTACTACACACGCAGGCAAAGTAGTATATATAAATTATTCTCGATTATTCTAAAAAGTATACGAATGCGAGTGCAAATAGGTCAGTATGAACACCGGGCTAAGGAAGGTTTCCTCGCCGATGTGGGTAGTTGTGAGTACAATGGCTGGGGCGCATTAGTCGGGTATTGTTGTGTGGCTGCATTAGCGTCATTGTCTAACAGACCCACCGCCTCGCAGGTGGCTGGCTGGACTTCAGGTCAAGGTTCCATACATTCGTATTTAATTCGGTTATAAAGAAGCATTGTTCCGTGATGACAGAGGAGAGTTAGTTATAGACGTTTTAGACGTCAGAAAGCAATTATTATGAAAATATAATGTTTATGATTTTCTTACACACGTTGTATTAAATGATAGTTTTATATATAAGAACCCAAGGTCTGATGATGTTTAGGTATATTGAACGTTACAAAAGAGTAGATATTACGGAACTACAGAAGTTCACAAATATTTTGAAAGGTTGTTCAAAACAGAAAAAAGCCCGAGTTGATTATACTGTTTACTCTTACCGAGGCTCGTGTGTAGGACAGACGATGTGTAGTGAAGAATCTCTTACCTGTTGACAAAAAAAATACAGATCAGTACATCCTTATTTAGACGACAATGTCCGTTCGTCGGTCAGTCCCCCAACAATTTTCAATATTAAGAACTACAAAGGGTAGGAGGCTAAAATTTGTCATACAGACAGATCTCGCTTGGACAAGATCAGAGCCGTTGGTATTTTGTTGGTTGTGGACGGGTTCCCGAGTTGTGGGTGCCTAAAGTTTCAGAATTATGTATGGGCCACTTGTTTTACTTATCAAACGTTGTTCTTAACTATATGTTTTTCTTGCCTTAATTGTTATAATATTTGATAAACATTTTTGTTAGTAAAACGCTCAAAAACTTTAAATGCAAGAGAAACATGCACACACATCCGATTAAACATTGTAAATCTCTTACGTCAATTACTATATCAAATTTTGTATATTTTTCCAAATTATACAAAATAAAACTTTAAATTAATGTCATAACTGTATATGACTTATTATTTACAAAAGTAATACATATAATTTTTATAGGTAACGAGATTAATTTGATTCTTTTTATATTCTCACTAACGAGGATGTTGCCATTTATAGTAAATTGTCCGCGTGTTCCTACAGAGCGCTGTGCGAGTTACTTTAAGTGTAATAATGAATAACCCTGCACCGACCAGCTGTTCAAACACTACGCAGATCACGCTTCAAATATTTCAAGGCTGGCGAATGTCATTTGTGTATTATGCACTCACTTAATACCAGACTCTACACGTGGCGACCACTGTCGTTTTGACTTGGATTATGACAACCGTTATAATTATTTAGGACTGGATATTGAGATACTTGGATACTGTTAAAATGATAAACTGTAAATGTTACGTTAAGTTTGATCAGGAGCATATGTTCGTACGGTGTAGCTTCGGCGCCGGCCACATGGCGGAAGCGGAACGGAGTCCTGTCTCAACGGCGCTTCGCCACCTGACACATTCGCGGCCACCGGTCACATAAAAACTGGACCCAAAGCAGCCATGAAAATAAATATAATCATCATCATGAGCTGGCTTTTCGAAACTTAACGTTAGCAGCTTGATAAACCTATTTGCCTTCAACTGTTCTTTTCAACCAAATAGCAAGCTGTTGAATTGCTACAATAAATCTGTCAATATTTATGCGGACTCATTATACAGATTTCGTAAAGCTTTATCTTTATAGAAATCAACTAAACTACTATATTATTATTATATTTACTACCCTTTTCTTGGAACTAATATATTGTTTCATTTATTGAAACATCCTTATATGCTTACCTTTGCTTTTATGGGACAAAATGAGTACATGTGCATGTTTTCTACATTTTAACAATCATGTACTAAGTTTCTTGTCATTATCATTTTGTGTACTATAGATAATGTGATTGATTATAGAATTAATAAAGAAATAATTAGCTTTGTCTTCTCTTTTAATATTGTCACGTCGTTTTTATTGGGCATGTATTTAAAAACCTTAAATAAATCTATAAATTTCTTACATCTCAGTATAATATTAATAGTGAAACGGCGGTGCATTTTAAAACAATTTCGTTGGATTATGGCCCGTGTAGTTCAATTTAACGCTAGCTCTGCCACAAAGAAGTTCAAGGTTCGTTACTCTCTGCGGCCCCTCCGTGGCAAACTTTGGAGCATTGTGGCAATCTTTGCAATGCTTCGAAAAGATGAACGGTCGCTTCTTCACTTTATATCACCCTATTACAGCTGTTTATTCCGCCGAGTCAATTTATCTTTCGGTGTGTAGTTTTGTTTACCAATGCCATTGTGATTAAACATGAGGACTTTAAGAGTAGTATTTATGAAATGCCCACCGTTTCCGATTCCCTCATTAAAGTATAGTTGAAGACAAGTCTTCCGCGTGCCGAGTCCGTGTCCAATCGTGGCTGGAGCAATCAGTGGGCCATTAAACGCCCATGCTGGAATTAGGAGGCGCACACGCAAGGCCGACAATTACGCAAGACGGAAAGACGCTCGCTAATCGAGATATTACGTGGCGGCAATTGAAGAAGAGTATTTTTTTTTAATCAAGAGTGTTGGTCTTTGTATTAAATTGTGTTAATTTTGCAGATAAAAATCAAAGTTGTGTGATAGTTATTAATACAAAATATACATTGATTGAATATTTCTGCCAGACGTACGAGTACCGTTGATGGGTGAAGCAATCGTAAGTTATTAAAACCGTTGAAAATTGCCTGATCTCTGTGAACAGTGTAAATCAATCATGACCACTTTAATCCACTGCAAGGACGTTCGCGCCGAATAAGTATGATAATTTGCGTTTTATAATTACATAAATCCAGTATGGCGGACGCTCCAGTCCGAATAAGGTTTGTGTTACAAGGCGTCGCTAATCGATTTCGCGAAGGGACCGCCGACGGCCGTCACCTGACAAGGCTCTTGTAAAATTCAAACTGTTTTTTTTTTTTAGTTAATTTAAATGGATATTTTATGATACGCGAGTTGTAAGCTGCAGATTTTTTTATGTTTTCTTCAACAGCCGATGGCCTCCCCTAATATAGGGGGATTTGCACCTTCTCCCACCTCGCCGGCCCAGTCCGGGTTAGTGAGGAACCAGAGCCTCGTTTGTTGATTAGCAGGGTGCACCACGAGAAAAGGTTGGCAAGGGTCCCATAAGTTGTTGTGTGGAACCCTTTCCACCCCTTGTTTTCCGGTGATGTTACTTAACTGACTAAATTGACTATTGATGTTTAAGTATTCATTTACATATAAATATTTTGAAATCGCTTTAACATTTGATCGATTGATAGTTATTCCCGGTTACTTTTCTTGATGAATTATTTAAAATAAAATCCAAATATAATTATTTAAATGTAAGAAGAAAACTGATTTTTTTTTTTCGGGTGATGTCGATGCTTTCGGCCACTATTATGGCCGCGAAAGCTTCATCGGACCCTGAGCTCGCG
>DWLS01006904.1:0-11201 GCA_018246255.1 Pachliopta kotzebuea | reverse complement strand
AACCTTATCAGGTTTAAGAAATCTAAGAAAAAAAAAACTATGTAATTTTCTTTTGAATAAAATAAATAAAAAAAAAAATTAAAAAAATCCCCTCTACCTTGTTGCCAGTATATTCGCGGGTTGGTCCCACTTGTCTTCCTTCGACACGTTGTAAAAGAGTTTGGGCGCGTGTTTTACGGCGGGCCGCGCGCCCCGCGTCAACCCTTCTGACGGATGGTGGTGAGTTACAGCGGAGGGGCTAATAGAATCCTCCAATACAGAAATCCTCTTATAGAATGTAAATAGAAAAAATATAATGAAACCTTTGGCACTGCATTTGGCACCACCCCCCGCCGGTGTGATCACGCTGGATGTATTATTCACTATCATGATTTATAACGTTTTAACTTATAACATAACTTACAACCCCCTCTTACCTTCCTGTCCTCCGCCTTCAGGAGCTGCAAAATAGTTATTTTCTGACTTGATATGATAAAATAACATATACAGTGTTTAACTTAAAATTATACCTAAACGTAATTAGTAAGCATCTTTTAATTTGTAAAATCAATATATAATGTTGTGATAGAAACGCCTAGGGTCTGTACAATTAAAATGATAGGTATCGTTAATCATTATCATGAGTTGATAGACGTCCAGTTCTGGACATAAAACTCTCCTAATTGTGGATGGGTTTGGACCATCTCTCATAACGCTGGCTTAAATCCGGTTGATGAGGAGCCAGAGCCTCGTAACAGGTTGCACCACGAGTAGGTGTTGTTGCGTGAAACTCTTAATAATCTATTAAATTGTTAGTGAATTTATATTTTATTTTATGATAACATCTGATATATCATACGCGATGTACGTAAGGAATAAAATGTTTAATGGAAATTAAAAACAAGTTTGAAAGGTAATTTGAAAGGGAACGATCGGCAACAAAATTGTTGTGCGCCGCGCACCGCCGCCCAACTAAAGCGATAAAAATAAAGTTCCTGGCAAATTTTCAAGCCAACGTGCTGGAGTATCAGACGTCAAAGTTTAGACAAACACGAGTTCAGCTCATGAATAAAACATTAATAAAGTTCCCATACAGAAGCGTTAATATCGCTCGTAAATTTAGTGGCCCCGTGGTGCGGGCTCGCCTGAGTAATGCTCCGGGAATCTCTCAAACTAAATTAAAAATTTTGCGCTCGGTGTGCCGCGTCACCCCACCTCCTCCACATCGGCTGTGTTTGAACAGTAAACATTCGTGGATTACTCAAGGTGAAGTAACGTGTAGATTTGACTGCTCGAGCTACGTGATTGTTAATTTAGGATATTGCTTTCGGGTTGTCTTTTGAACGGCGCGAGTGATTACTGCGAGGAGAGCCAAGAGCACAGCTAAAGGTTAGATTTAATGGATTTAAGCCCTAATTTAATTCCCAGTTTAATAAAATACTACTGCAATTAATCAATAAGTAATCATAGGTTACTAATGCTACAGTATACATCATATGGGATCCCACACAACACCTCAGGGGATTCAGACCAACCTCACCTGCTAGCAACGCACCCTAGTAATCAACAAACGAGGCTATAGCATCTCACCCACATTGGGCTAGTGTGGTAGGAGACAGCCCAAAACCTCCACTATTATGGGAGGCTTATGTCCAACAGTGGGCGTCTATCATCATCACACTGCAATAGGGATTAATAAACCGCAAACAGATTCAACTAAAACGTTTTCTCTAAACTGTATCAGTTCATCCAGGGCGGCTTTTGGAGCCGTGGTTACATTTGCTCAGGTTTGGTAAATACAGCCTTAAGTGGGACTATTTAAAGCCGAATTGGTAACATGTCTGTAAATTATAATAATAGTTAATAACTATTAAAAAAATGTATATAAAGATATCCGCATTTTTATTTATAAGACTATTGAATCCAAACGACAAGACATTACTTCATACTTAACTTTATTCAAATCGTTCCGCACACTCGGATATTATAATATTTTTTATATATATATATAGCAGACAGGATGTAGGAAGGATACGGATACGGAAGTGCAAGTAACAGCAGTGAAGGCTCCAGCTGATGATAGCTGGCTATAAAACATTTTGGAGACCGTCAAGGAAGTCTAACCTCAAACTTTACTTCTGATCAATTTTGTATGGTTCACTGCTAGTTATGGTTTTTTGTATGTAACCTATATTTTATTTAATTTTATTTAATTTACTCAGAAAACCAACAGCGTAGACAATATAAAAAAATTCTATAAATATATTAAGAGGTGAAGCTAATTAGAGGTTTCCATATATAACTTAATAACATGACGGTATGCGCAAATGAAACATTAATAAAAAAATTTGATATTAATTAGTAAAGAATTACAAACGAAGAAAGTAAGTAGGGAAAAAAAAAGAAGAAAAGTAAATAAAAGTAAATGTGGAAAATCTAACAAAAAGTAAATAGCGTTTTGTTTAATATAATTGAGATAGTATTTGCAGCATAGTTATAATAAATAATAACATTTTTTATGTGCTTTTATTAGGTAGATACATCGTCTCCATACTTAAAGGTAAATAACAGCATGCAAATTTTTATATTTCACACATAGCGTCTGTCTTGTCAATTAAAAAGAATTATAAAGATATACTAAAATATTGATAGTTTATAGATATAGTTATGTGTGTAAATATACTTATATGTAGACGTGATTCACTAACTTTGTTGCGGACGTATAAAGTAGGCTGCGGGCTCTACGCGCCGTGTCGCAGGCTTTATTGCCCCCACTGCTGGGAAAGTGAATTTTGATTCGGCCCTTTTATGTGCTCCCGGGTAACGTTTACAGGGATTTTTATTCAGCGCTCCCCCGCGAGCTGCGAACTCTCCTTTGTTTCCCGTTCGCGCCGCTACGGAATGATCTCCCTCTGATTGCTCCAATGGAACTATTTTAGTATCGTTAATAAATTTTACGGCCGCGCGCCGACAGTGAGCTCGGCAGTCGTAAAATGAACTTGAGAATTGCATCCATCTCGATTGTAGCAGTCGAGAAGTTCAAATAAAACAATAGAATCGTCGGTTGTTAACTAAGTTTGTGGTAAGCGGTTTCAATTCAAAAAGTTTATGCGAATATTACTCGTTGCAGTTTGCAACTGCTTCGTGAATCGCTCCAGTTACGAGATCTCTGGAAAGTTCTGATACAGTCTTCGTCAGATGGAGGAATTGCGAATTCACAGTCACTACATGATATTAGCTGATTGATTATATTAATGTACAAATTTATACTTCCTCTTATCGTTTGTGGCGATTCCGGACTGAGCTTTGAGAACGATGTATCCAAACCTCATTCACATATCTCTGGGATGAGCTTAGCAGCAGTACAAGGAGACACCGGTAATTTCTGTAGGAGATCCCGGGACCTTCTGCAATGTACCGAAGATAACCACCGAGGGGATGTCAGTCAGTAAATTCCTAAATAACCTTGATTTCACTCAAGAAGCAAATGCTTGGCGCTTTGCGCTGGCTGTAGGAGAATGTGCTGAAGTCTTCTCTTTGCAATATTTTGATGACAATCAAAGAAGAAAAAGCTCATTAAAACAATTATTATTACAAATGTAAAGTAGTAAACGCTTTGCAAAATTGTAAACATTATATAAAGAAATTAAGTCAGCACTGTAACGGTATAATGTTACAGCGGGAGAGAGAACTGAATGAAATCTTCATAAATCATATTTTTGTGCAACCAATTTTAAGTAGCACACAACAGAGCCGCTATCAAACAATTATACGATATTGCTCGTCGATAACAAAAGAGGGGTCCGCTGTTAAAACATATCTTTTATTCATAAGAGATACTGTTCTGTATACGATTACATTTATTTTAACTTGCGATAAAACTGTCAAGTTTTTTAAACGATGAGTTAGTTTCTTCCTCCTATCGTCTGCGGTCGTTGTCTTGTTTCCATGGTGACGGAGTTCAGCTCCCTCCTTCTCCGAAGAGAGCAATCTGAACGTATTTACCAGCTGCAGGACATTTGTCTTCATTGAGCCAGTTCCCGTCCAGCCGCCGTCAATCCTTTTTACAGGGATTCACGAAAACGATTCGCGCCCTCCGTAGCTGTTCACTTGTAGGCTTTGCAATTTCTCCATTTAATTGTTGTTTGACTTACAAATGTAAACGATTGCTATATTGGTTTTCTACAATTGGAAACGTACATTTTTTATTTAGAAAAAAGTTATTTCAAATTTATTAGACAAGTGAATTAATTCAATTACAATCATAGTCGAATGATATTACTACTTTTTTATTTATATATAGCACTGTATGTACTATATAATGTTTAACATTCTTTTAAGCTTTAAATTTAACTTTCACACTACACCTACCACTACTTCTCCCACCTCTTATATTGTCTGATAGAGAATGCCTGTAGGCATTAAGTCCGCCTATTGGACACTAATTTTAGGTATTTCAAATAAGTTTTCAAAATTAAACAAAGAAAAATATTATACCAATTAATCACAACAACTACATCTTTCATTATTAGAAAATGTTGATGACAGTTGAAATAATCAATAGAAGGTTTTTTTTTATTAGTCATTGCGATGAGACAAGAGGTTCATTCACCTGATTGTAAGTGATACGCGTGCACATAACAACGTGCCGCTAGTTAAGACGAAATACACAACACCACATTATTCACTTTGCTATGAGACAGTAGAAGTCTCGTAACCCCAGTAATTACAGCTACAGCACCATTCAAATCCGACAGTAATATTTGAATATTACTTACCTAGACGGTCTTAAAAAGAGTCCTATCGTCAGTAGAAAGAAACTGTATAAAGACTAATAAACAGTTGCAAATATACCTAAAAATATAAATGAAATTCAATTTATAAGTTAAAAGCTACAAATATCGTCCGAACCTGTCAACATATATAGACATTGAGGTAAAATAACTAAATGTAAGCAGCAAGTAAACGTGGGGTTGAAAAGGTTTCGGTCGTCATTCACAATTGAACTTGAACAGTATCTGCGGAGGGCGGCCTGCTTCGATGAATACAGAATAAAAAAAGAGCTGCCGAATTATAAGGAGGGAGAGTAATAACAATAAACATTCACCTCTACTTCTCCCTGATTCAGTTTTATTTTTAACTGTAAAAGAGACTCATACTGTCAGCAACGACCCAGCTCTGAACTGCTAGCTCCTTATTATTGAAAGTCCCAAATCTAGTTACCTCAGTAATTTCAATACCATACTTGGATCCGAAACATAGTAATTTTCGGTAGAAATAGGAGCAGCAGTGGTACCTACCTAGACGGTCTATTGTAACGGAAACCTACCAACAGACTACCTGGATACTTAAAAATAATTTTCATTTGACTAAGACCTTTAGTCGTGATAGTCTGGTACTTTGAACCACGGCCTTCTACTTCGAAGATAACAGATTCATACCCGACTTTCACCAATGAACTGTTTATTATAGTTAGTATAATACTAACTAATACCACGTACTCGTGTGTGGTAATACGACTTAGAAGACCACAACATCAGATTAGAAATTCATATGCTGTGAGGAATTATTATTAAGTTATCAAAAGCTTTTTATTGAATTTCTATTATTAAGTAAATAATAAAATGTTTGTACCGAACAACAAATATATGAAGAGATCTTGATACGAAAAAATTTAGAAAGAAATTTTATTTCAAAGGGTGAGGGTTTTCGTCTCAGCGGTGACACCCAGACAACCTTCGCTTAAAGTAAATATAACGATTAAGTTACAAACAAGTACATTGCCAGAGACAGGTTTTATTTGCGACCTTTACAACCATAGTCATAGAAAGTACTACACTTTAGTCGTACATTACAATTGAAGACACGTAATCATGGCTTGATTTATTATTTTTACATTTCGTGTTTTGGGAAAGGGACATTTCTTTATTTATATTCTATTTTCTATCTTTTCTCTTTTTCCCTTCCCTTAGCTGTACTTTTTCATTCTATATTTTCTATCTCCCATTCTTTTACTGTATAACTTTTCCCTTTCTTCAAGCCTCGCCTTTCAGACTAAAGTTTCGCTGCTTGTTACATTTTATTTTATATGTTTACTTATCTTTTATATTTACATTTTATATTCCATCAGTCTTTATATCTTCAAATATATCTTTATATTATATTCTATAAAACTTATTGTAAGGACTTGTTTTATTTAATAATATTATCTTATTTGCAACTACAATAATAATGTATTAGACAGTATAGCTACAGCTATACATGAACGAAGTTCAATCAATCGACGTCAAAGTTATAGTGCATGTAACTTTAAGTACGGGGAATACGTTTGCGGTAATCATTTTGAATTTAACTTACTACCAACTGGTGCTGTAGTGTATATACAATACTTTACTTGTGGTCTGTTGCTGGAGGCTGTTTAAATAGGTACCAACGCTGCTATTCTATCGCCAAATAGTAATATGCAAACATTACTGTGTTCCGGTTTGAAGGGTGCTGTAGTTAATGAAATTACTTCAGTAACGCGACACTTTATATCCCAAGGTAAATAGGGTAATGTAGTGCTGTGTATACCTACCATCTTAACCAGCGCTATATTATAGGCAAGTGTATCACTTGCTATCAGATGAATGTTTTGCTCGTCTCGTAGCTAAGTCACATAAAAATATACTGCATTAGTTACATTGACCAGTAGAAAATATCTATAATAGCGTCGCTGCCTGTTTTCAGTAATGAGATAAGAAAAATAAATAATGAACACCTACAAGTATTCCTTTAACGACTTTACCGCCGGCGTAGACTCTTAATTAGTTATCTAGCCTACTGAAATAAATTACTTCGGTAACACCACACTATTATTTTTATTACCGGCAACCGCTTTTGTTAAGGAATAAAGTATTTTCTAGGAAAGTTCACTTGATTAATACATTGAATATTTATAGGGAACTGTTTAAACGATGATTGTATATATATGTATTGAGATGTACACATCGCTATGTAATGTATTCGTAATTAAACTACCCCCGTTTTAAAGCACTTCCGGTTAATATAAATATACATTTGATTTTGAAATATATTAATATTTTGTTTAACCGCCGCTGTACTGTATCGGAGGATACCAGCGCAAGACAAACACGCGGCGCCCTACTCGCGGGTTATTCAATAAAATATTACTCAACATTCGGCAACCAGCCCCCCGCCACAACCACCACCACCACCACCCCCGCGGGGTGCCGATCCCATTTCATTGCGGCCAAATCAATTGTACGTAATACCATCAAAGTATCTTCTTTCTGAATTATTGTTAAACAATTTCTCCCGTACGCTCGGGGATATAATTTACTTATATATTTCATATATCGCATTCATACTACTAAAGGTTAATAGTTTTACGTATAAAACTTTTTTATGTAGTTTCTATATTTACTTATATACTTCCATTACTCAAGTTATTGCTGGTACCTATGCCTTAGTCTGTTGGACTAATGTCTTAGTTGTGAACTAATATATAAACTCGGCGGATATTCTTATCACTTGCCTGCCATTAATAGACTAGATCTACTAGCGTGGTCTACTACATCACCTTTAAAACCCTCGTAACGTCGTCTAGACATGCGGGATGTTAACCTAATGGTAAGTGATACGCCTGTCAATAACAACGTGGCATTAAAAAGGTTGATAGACACAGCATCACATCGCGCCCGTCGCCTCGAGACACATGTTAAATCTCGTTACCCCAGTAATTTCACGAGCCTACAGCGCCAATTAACGTCAACTTTCAAAGCTTTGATCTCGGATTAATTATAAGCAACCATACACATCTTGTTATCGGCGGCGGAGTTAAATATTTTAGATTTTCCGGAATGATTTTGTACGGCGCGCGCCGCTGACCCGTCCCTTGCTCTTGTTTCCCAATAAAAAATGGATTGACGACATGGACTCTCACCGGGCGCTCGATCTCGTGGGAAAGTTAAAACGTAAATTGAATGTTGGAGAGGTTCCATTCTCTCTCCCTCCCCCACCCTGCTCACCCCCGCCTCTCCCCTTTCCCCCCGTTCCGCTCGCTGTTTGACGTCGGATTCACTAAATCCCGTTCCGCCGCTAACATTTCGCTGAGCACGTTTATCGCATTTAAAGTAACAGGCGACGGTATAAATGATGCATATTTTTCATAATTACCACTTCACAGATAATTTAACCTGCCATAAACATTAAATAAATTAACAAAAGCTTTGGAGAGTAATTAATAAGAGCGGAAAAAATCTAATTTTTTCATGAAACTAGAAAATTGGACATCAACATTGGATAGTCGGAGAACTGTTCATGTTAACGCCCTGCTTATTTGGATTGGCTAAGTTCATAATCCACTTAGTTATTCATTTCGTTATCGCGCATACTTCGTGAAATATTTCATAGGAAACGGGAAACAACAGGTTCATCCAGGAACAAAGCTTTCCCGCCGCAGTCCGCGTCGCTTCTTTACAGTTATTACCATTTATTTTTCACTTAATATAATGTGAATGTTATACATATAAAATCTAACATAACAATAGAGAATTATGAAGAATGTTATTTATAGTTTAATCGTTTTAGACGTTGACGGAGCACAACACCTACCCCTCACCCCTCCACTACCCCGCCGCGAGATTTCAATAAGATTATGAGAACAAAGAAAACGAGGAATTTTCTCTTACAAATAATAAGATTACAGAACATTTTTGAAATATTACAATAGTTTCTTTTTTCTCTTCGCAGTGAAAACTGAGCAACAAAGACTTTCTGAAGGAGTAAAATGGAACGAGGAACATGTGCTAGTAATCTACTCTCATTGAACTAGTCGACAGACGAGGAGGACCTTCAGCTGATATTCGGCAGTACATCCGCTTGAAATAATCTGGCGTTCATTGCAAGCATTGATCTGTCTAGTATGTGCTTATTTAATTATGTATTTCTTATGTATATAATTAAGTACGCAAGTCGTCTGAATTAATCATTTTTGGAATATTGTACGGTAGAACAAATGAATAACCGTATTGTAATATTGATGGTAAAGGTTTTGATTTAAGTCTTTACGGTTGTTTACTAAGTCATCCTTATAGAGACACCTGGCCGGGTCAAAAAGGGTCCCGTGGTACTCTTTGTGAAGTCTATGATACACTCCATGCAATGGGCAGGCTAAAAACAGGCACTCTTCTTCATCGGATCCCAGGACTTATTCAGTGTTGATACGCCGGAGGAGTAAATAAGTTTTTGTTGGTTATCCGTCTAATGATGTTGATGCTCTATGTTTTTATGTAACCAAATACACATCGGTATATAATGTCACATTGTTTACAACACAAAAAGGTTGTAAACAATGTGAGAGTAATTGTAACATTGTTCGCAATAACTCTGAACGAGCTGGAATTACCGGGACAACCGCGGGCGAGCAGGATGCGTGCTTCGGAAACAATGCGAGCAGGCTGCGGTACCGGTAGGGGAGAGGGAGAGGGGGGAGGGTAGAGGGGGAGCAGGCTGCAGGCGGAGGTCCCATTAAACTTTTCAGCGGAGCTTGTTTACGAATTTTTTATCTAGAAAATAAGGAACTCTATCACAATGTAAAGCGGAGAGACTGGCGGGTTGGCGCTGAAGTCTTTTCCGTCTTGGTCCATTCTGTCAATTATAATTATCGTTAAACACTAGGCTACAGCCTGAAAAATAAAACTATAAGCAGTGATTATAAAATAATTGGTTCTACTGCACTCTCTCTCTCTCGTGTTCTATACGTACGAATAAGTTTCCCTCTCCCCTTTTTATTCGGTCAGAGCGCTGGGCCCCGATAGGGTTTAGTGTCATCAACGTGATTGCTTCGCTTGTCGAGTGCTCAAATCTCAAATCTTTACGATGCTTTCGTAGCATTCGCATAATTTTTTGGAGTGGTCCCCGGGCAGGCGGCTCTCGCCGGTGCCGCGACCCGCCGTAAGGGATACTTTGGCGTCGCGCTCGGAGAATATGCTAAGTAAAAAAGGTTTTATTCCGAGATGATCTTATGTTATCAGTTCACAAGTCGGCAATTGAATGCGAGAAAAGGGAAAATTTTAATTTTATTTTTTTTATTTGTTACAACGAGGTGTAAACAATTGGATACAAGGCATCATTTATGTTATACAGTTCTGATGAAACGAACATAAGAAATTTATTAACCATACAAACAAATTCTAATAAGTTTCTTTTAATTCAATGGTCAACTATATCCCTGCTGTTGTGGTTACATTATCTAATCATAATAAGCAAAATAAACTTTTGACGTAATTTGGCGATTTTTGCCAGACAAATTAAATGGCAAATCCGAAAACTATGCGAAATCTTAACATAAAGAATTTTTAAACAAATATTTACTTATTTTATGTTATTTTGAAAGGACAACTTACGGCTTTTAGATGTAACATTGAATGAAGTCAAGAGAGTGAGTTTTTGCTGGTAGATATTATATATTAATAAAATACCACAAACAATGAACATTCACTCAAGACAAATAGATACAATCAACATACAAACGAAATAACATAAGAACATAAAAGTAATCCTAATAAAAATATAACATATGATAAAGGAATCAAAAGCAACTAAAAATTAAAGGTGTAAGAAAAAAAAATATGAAAACTAACTTATTAATACTTTCTTATATTTCCTTTTACAGTTACAAGGTAAGTAATGAATGAAAGAGCAAACTAGGTCACTGCGTATTTGAAAATTAAAATTCTCTTTAAAGTAAACGAGTGGTTTACTTAAGACCCTTGCGAGCTCGCTGCTGAACGTTTCGCGTGCGGCGCAGTTGTACGCGATGAAATATTCCGCATGTAGAGATTAATATTCATTTAAAATGTACGCGCACATTCATAACTCAAAGATATGATGAAAACGTTGAAACCTGGTTAGCTGTGGGGAGGACCGTGCTCAGTGTTTCTCAACCATCATAAAATTTGAAGAGATCTGAAGGATACTAAATGTGCTTTAGCTTGATTGATTAGTGAGATGAAGTCATAACAAACGGACAACGTAACGCTATGTATTATATATGTCGTCGGAGGCGATACAGAAGTGTTTTTAAAAATTGTGACGTCAGCGTCACGGTTACTTCCATCATGATGATTCATGTTGAAAGAAGACTACAAATAGATTCTGATCTTCGTTTATTGGTATTTCAGAGGTCCGTACTGTTCGACGGCTAGATAACGAATGCC
>DWLS01006903.1:0-11201 GCA_018246255.1 Pachliopta kotzebuea | reverse complement strand
GCAGTGAATGCCTGTAGTCATGATGACAGCACTTATATTGTTCAATGTAATCCGTATTAAATGGGCCACCATCCTCCACTCTGGCCCAATGCAGGTGAGTGGAATGTGAGAATTATTTGTATTAATCATATCAGAACATGAAGCTTTCTAGATGAGCAGCTTTCGGAAGCTGTTGCCGTATTATAAAAGTAAGTACACTGGCAGTGTAAAGATTCCTATGACCTGCATCTCAGGTTTATTATTCTGTTTCTCCTCTTCAAGGTGTAATTGCTCTGACCTTGCGAATAGAACGACTAAGAACTTCGTTATCATCTCAAGTTAAAGAGGAGTAGTATCTTCTCCCAATATCACCACTGACCATATAGCTATATGGTCAATTAGCGATCTACCCATCTTAATATACACCTTGACTCTCAATAAGCTCATACTCATAACCTTCTCTCTAAGAGTGACCTCTCATCCAGGATAAAAGATAGAAGTCTGCTGTCTGGTCTGCGAGTATTACTACTGACCAAACAGCTAATGACAGAAGCAGTAATTTAGTTCAGTCCTTACTACTTCCGAGTTATCAGCAGACATGAGCTCCAAGAAAGGGCTTCCCTAACTATGTTAAGAGCCCGCGCTTTAGACTACTTATGAGTCATCACATAACTGTCCAACAGTAAATTCGTTTAACTAAAGTTAATAGAATTGACTATAAATTCACAATGAACAAATTAGTCACGGATACAGTTACGGAGGTAACACCGTTACATTAAGATCTAGTTTCCCTAAAAATGGTAAGTATTCGTCGTAAAATGCTTAAAAAGGGTTGACGGCTGTTAAGCGGTCGTTGCTTACTGCGGCGCAGTAATAAACATAATGTTTTGGGTGTTTGTCTCCTAATCGAAGTGTCATGTGATTATATATATAGCAATCAGTAGGAAAGAGAAGGTGAATGATTATCTGGTAAGATGAATCCAGTTAATGCTGGTGCGGGGACACATTGAAAAGTTTTGAGTGTAAGGTTGATATTTAAATTCAAAAGAAATAATAATACTAGCACGTTATAGCCTTTTTAATTATAATCTGCTGTCTTTAGTTTTTCTTTTGCTAAAATTGCAAAATTTGTGATCCATTTAACAAACGAACGAACTACGGTTTCCATACAAATGAATAAAACTGAGCACCGTTCCGTCATAAAATATTTACAAAAAGGGATTAACTCCAAAACAAATTTATGAAGATAGGTACTTTGAAGGAATCAGCTCCATCATATGCCACTGCCAAAAGATGGCTAGCGGATTTCAAACGCGGCAGAGAAGCAGTGCAAGATAAACATACGAATGGTAGACCGCCGATGGTTACAACAGACAAAAATATTAGACCTGATTTTGAATGACAGGGGATTGACGATTGCAGATATAGCAGAAGCAATAGGCGTATCCTATGAACAAGCACAGAACATAGTTTCTAAAGATTTTGGATTATCTAAGGCTTTTACTAGATGGGTATCTAGACTGCTTTCAGCCGAAAACAAACGCACTTGTCTAGCAGTATAACAGGATTGTTTGGATCTCTCCAAAGTGATCCTCAAGATTTTTATAAAACCACAAATGCGGACTATTATTGCACACTATTACTAAATAAAAAGGCTTGGTATGTTGTCTAAGAAAGCTTTGTTCCACCAATATAACGCTCCTGTCCACATTTCGGCGAAATCAATCGCACAAATACACAATTGTAGCTTTGGATTGTTGTCGCATTCATCCCATTAGCCCGATCTAGCTCCGTCTGATTACCATCTCTTTCTCAATCTAAAAAAAACAGGCAGGAATTTTCGACGAATAACGAGGTACAAGAAGCTGTTGCTGAATATTTTGATGAAATTGCAGATTCTTATTATTTAGAAGGAATACTAAAGCTAGAGACAAAATGCCAAAAGTGTGTAGATCATTCTGGAGACTGTAGAGATATAAAACAATCATTTAGAAAAAAAGTTTTTTTTAAGGTCGGGCTCAAAACTTTTCAATGTGACTTCGTAGGTCTCTGTTGGTGGTGATCATCTAAGTAGGTACTATCGCAACTGCTGCTGCAGACGACTAATTACTGTGTGAATTGAAGGGTGCTGTATTGCTAGTGAAATTACTGGGGTAATGAGACTTAACATAGGTCTCAAGGCGATGATAGCAATGTACTGCTGTGTATACCATTATAACTAGCGTCATGTTATGGGCAAGCGTATCACTTACAATCAGGTGAATGCCTTGTTCGTTGACTAGTCGAAAAAAATGTGTTTAGTGACGTCACACTGTTGGTAAACACTGAAGCTGACATTGAAACTTTTCCATATAAGTGGGGACGTTTGTGTTTGTGATGAAGTTAGCTGCTGACTGATTAGACGGTGGACACCAAAAGCCGGCGGCCTTATCGGGCACCAGGTGATTGTGTGTTTTGTGCCACATATTTGGTGATGCCAATTGATCACCAAACTGGCATCCAATTGACAGTGGCAGTGTTAAATGGGCATTGCGTCACTCGCGGTATTTGTTTATAACTCCGCTGTCGCATCCGGCGGCGATTATTTAAGTATTAAACATTACGAAATGGAGAACCTGTTGATGTTCGTGTACTGTTGATGGTTATTTATATATATATATATATATGTATGTATGTAGGGGTAGGGTAGATGATTCTAAAACACTTTATGTATATACTGCTCGTTTTATTAATGTTAATATAAAGACAAGTCTTTCTCCGTTCGATAGCCGAACGGAGAAAGACGACGCCGTTGCGTCACACGTCAATCTTTTTTCTTCTACCTTATTCAAAATTATATGTATATATATATATTATAAGTATATATTAAATTTCAAAGTAATAGCCTTTGAACGTCAAGTATCACAGTCTACCTCTACTATTACTACTGCTACTACTACTACTACCTCTTCCAAATATTCAGTTAAGAAAGGGCGGGACGAACTCTACAGCAATATTTTTTCACAATAGTTTATATGTATATGTAAAGGTGGTAGTAGTAGTAACGGGAGTGGGAGAGGGAGCGCTAACGAAAGCTGTTACGGAAGTAGGAGCGGAAGCGAGAGCGAAATCAGAAGTGGTAGCAGAAGCGGAAGCGGAAGCAAGAGCGGTGGCGGAAGCGGTAGCAGGAAAGTAATATCACTAATATACACCACTTTTTTCTATTATTTACTATAAGAAAATATCTGTTGTGACTCTGAATGTTTACATTATTTTATTATTTGATACTTAATTACTAAGTTAGATTATATTAAGTTACTACTTATCTGCATAGTGGATAGATGTTCAAAAAAATAGTGAATGTTAATTCGCTTTACCAATTTAGACCATAATGACCAGGTGGGATTGTGGTCAAGTATTGATCTAGATCTTTATAAAAATAAATAGATTACTTACTACTTATATTTGTATGAATTTAAGTAACATAAATGTCAAGTTATATAAAACTTGCTTTGATGCCACTCGCACATTACCATATCAATATCGACGGGTGCATCGCAAAAGGTAAGGTAAACACCGGCCGCTCGCCTCGGTTAACGGTCACCATTGACCATTACCATCTACGGTGTGAGGGGAGCTGGTGGTGGGGTGAGGGGGTGTTGAGGTCCAAATGAAAACGACCGTAGTACATAAAAGAGCATCTTTAGCGCACCACTTACGGCGAAGCCTTTACGAGATCGCTCGTCTAAATGTGGCCCAAGCGGGGTATTGCGCGGTCGTTATGGTATGAGTCCAAAATTATGGCTCTCGGCTGCTGTTAAGGAGATGCACGTGGTGTCTCCCGTGGTGGGGTTTCCTTGGTTTGATGACTGGATCCGCGTGAATGTCGTGTTGATCATCGCTTGAGCAATGCAATATAGTTTAACTTGGAGCAGTTCTATTAAGAGATGAGGAGAGATGCTAGAAGTGATCATATACTTTGAAGGATTTAGATAATGCTTACTTTAAAAATGATATTCGACTAGTCATCGAAACAAGTGAGCTGTTCACCTGATTGTAAATGACACGCTTGTCTATAAGACGGTTCGGATAGTATACACAACACCTTATCGTCGCTTTGATTTGTTAGTTGTTATGTCTGCTCAGTAATTTCACTAGCATACAACATCCCTCAATAAACACAGTAATGTTTGGATATTACTGTTTGGCAGTAGAAATAGGAGCTGCGGTGGTACCTAGACATTCTCTGGCAGCGAAGACCTATCAGTTCTGTTATGAATATTCAGAACATCTTCATCGCTTTTCCTTAAATGTGAATACTCGAGGAAGAATATCAGCTTATCTATCAATAGTATACTCCGAAGGTCAACGTTTGCAGCAAATGTCTTCTTGATGAGCTCAACAGTAGACCTATACAGGTTATGATGATGAAGAAGACCTCCTATAATATTTATGACAATGTTCTCATCATTAATAATATATTCAGAAGTACAACAATCATACAACGTTCAGGGCTTTCCTTCACAGCTTTTATCAAGCTTACTATGACTATCTAGCTAGGAGACAGTAATATTTGCTTACTAACTTGAACTTAGATATAGTTACGTTGTATAAGGTTTATATGTACTACAATTTTTGCACTACCTTTTACAATTCTATTTGTTTGCAGTTTAACTACTTTACTATTTCAATTATTGTCTAAATTTTCTTTCTATTTGTTGTAACTTCTCTCTATCTATTCTTATATTGCTTTTTACTTTTTGTTTATAATGTTTCATACCTCTTTTACCATCTTTTAATCTTTTTGCTCATCCTTTGTTTCTTATTACAAGAATACGATGCGACTTCTGTCTACAATCATAAGGGAAGTGATGCTCTCCGGTTATTTCCTTTTCAGTATCGATCTCACCAGTCGAAGCGCTGATGGCAAAATATGGGACAGCAAACTATCAGGTGTAAAACTGTCTAGTTCACTCCCGGATCATAGATGCATGAAGGACTCTCCTTGAGTTTGAATCTCTCATTCTTGGGCTTTAGGTCACCTATTGAACCCTAGTTCCAAGTTTTAAGATACTCAAATTGTAATAATAACTTGGGTTAGTTTACTAATGTCAAGGTGGGTAAATATTCACCGCGGATTGGGGTCAGCGCGCCGTTTTAGAGCGCATCCTTCCGCTAGATGGCGATTGTTATGCAATTGGCGCAAAAGTAACTGTCCACCTCCTTCCTGCGCTCACCGGAAGGTAGAATAGATACATTGCCGCCGCATTTAGTTTCCGCACACGTCACCGTCCAACGGGGTCGGAATAAAGCGTATGACATTGAAATGTAATATGAATATATTGTTCCGCGCGCGTATTCGTATGCGAGGCGGAGCTGTGGCTCGCTTCCGGTACTATCATCTGGACGTTCACTTGATAACAGTTATATGCAATGTTTACCGCTTCATTTTAAGCTGGTGATGGAAGACCTCCTTCCTTAGTTAAGGGGGTAATCCTGAATAGAAAGCTTCTGGGGGAAAGGCGGGGTTATGTGGGATTTACATCTATTAAAACTCACTCAGTGCTTTTCGGAAAGCCCCGAGATCTCCTACGGAATTCATCTCTTTACACATCTGCTGAACATATCCCAAGGAGAGCTTTTACTCTTCGAGCATCCACAATATGCTGCGACAAAATATGAGACCACTTGTCCGGGTTCACTTAATAAACAGTGAGAGCCTTCACCCTCAATGCCCGCAAACCCGCAAAACCCTTAAATTCTCCTTCTACTACAGGCAGGGTTTACTATAGTCCTATTCTTGATAGCCCGAGACTACAGGGCTAAGGGTAAGGACACCCAGCGCCAGTTTTTGTTCCCATGTAATCAAAACAGTCGTGTTACAATAATTTACATCACTGAAATAACGAGACTCGAGGTCCTAGGTTTCTTACTTTGATGCTCTGTAAACATATCACTAGCACCTCTTTATTGTGAGCAAATCTTCGTCTGTGATCACTAACTATCAAGTATATATTCTGATCTTTTAGTCGTTTTGGTCTATAAATGTTTTTTTTTTATTCGTATCGCATTTATGATTTATACAGAAAAACCTAAGACTTTCTCTTGCAAAAATAAAGAAATCGATTATCGGTAACTTCTATCTAGTTAATATTTAATCATATGACCCTTCACGAGAATTCAATATGTGTTCATAAAAACATTAAATTGGTAATAATATTGCCATAGATCTTTTGGGAAAAATCATAAAGAAAAGAAAGTAAAATTCCGTTTCCGAGAACAATCTGGCAAAATTATCGTTTGCTTTGTATTGGAAGGTTTAATATTTAATCCAAATATTTTAATCGTTAAATAATTTAATGGTAAGGGTTGTAAGGGATCCCAAACTACAACTCACGGAACTCAAGTCTGCCTCCTGCTTGTGGTGCAGTCTGCTAATCAACAAACGAGGCCCCAATTCACCAATCCGCTATAAGCCAGTGTGGTGGCCAAATGCCCATTATTGAGAGAGGTTTATGTCTAGCAGTGGACGTCGACAGCCGATGATGATGTCGGTCATGCACCAATTAAAACCACGACGATGATCTCGGCAAGACTCTCCCACATATCTAAACGTTGATCAGCGCCTCAAAGTTAAGGTGTTGTCTATTGAAGTTCTTTAGAGTTTTTTTTTACCACTAAGGTAGCAACGGTCTGCGTGGTGGTAAACAGTTAGATGCTGGTGGTGGTGAAGTTGCAGGTTCAGAGGCACCACTAGTGTGTTGCTTTAAATCAGGTTTGTTTCCCGTTTAACAACTTTAACGGGGCTTTTGGTGTCGTAGACGGTTAGGTTGGGGGTTGTCGTCGTTCTCTAAACGACTCCGAGAAGGTGGTCTCCGGTCATTGTGTTAGCATATACGCAGGTCTTGGGGACTGTATGATTCAGTCCCCGGGACAGCATAGCGTTAGAGAGGCCGTGGAGATCCCGTGACCTCTCCAAACGAAGAGGCGTAAAAATCTCCACATAACCTTGACTTTCCCTCACAAGGCTTTATATTATCTTCTCGAAGGTTTCGCTCACGAGAAAAAGGTTCAGGTTATTGAGTTCACATCGATATGAGATATTTCACGGTTTACTGGTGAGGTATTTGGCTTGAATGGTTGGTATGTGGATGTGAAACTAATGCAAGTGGTGACCGCGGCGGGGCCAGGCCTAAAGTGTCGCGTGCAACGGTCCCCGTCCGCCGGATGTGCGGGGAAAGTAAAGTAAGCTGATAGCAGCTCCTTATCAGGCGATACGTGTGAAGCCTGCCTGACGGACCTCCGGAAGGGTCACTGTCGCCAAATGTTTACTAGAAGAAAGTAAAAAAAATAAACAAGAATAACACTAAAGACAACATACAAATATGTACTACTACTACTACATAAATATACTGTTGTTTTATTATCTAATACTTGGAGGTTCCTTGTTTGATACCTGGATTATGGTACAATTCAACTGCTCGTCTAGATTCTAACTGCTGTTAGATCTCAAGTAACGGCTTTAATGTCTACTACCAAATAGTAATGTACGCTGGTGAAGTTACTAAGGTAACGAGGTTTAACATTAGATTTACCAGTTGTTTAACTATACCTATTTCAACCAAAACCTAATTTGTTATGAATATATATAAAATAATATACAGTTCATGTAATGTTTTTATTAGTTAAAGATACAAAATAGTTGATATCATTACAAAAAGAAGAATATTTCATATAGAAATTATTTATATTGAACTTGCAGGAGCAGTCAATTTGAATGGTGTAGTAAATCTAGTGTTAACATATGTCTCAAGGCGATCGCAATATGGTGCTATACCATATTAAACAACCCCATGGATTGAAGGAAATCACTAACCATCAGATGAACTCTTTACTCGTCTCGTCGACTAGTTGAGTATAAAAGGCCACTGTGTTTCGGGTGTTTCAGCTTTATCAGACTGACTGTGATAGATCTTTAACTAGTGACCAGTAGGTAGTGTTACTATCATATTGCTTATCGACAGTTTTTTTTTAAAGAGAGTATGGGCAAAGGATCGTACAGTAGAGATGGTGGAAAGTGATCACTAATTCCTATGAAGTGTCTCCACCAACAGGATTGTGGCTGTGTTATTGACCTTGATGGTAGAACTGGTACTCTCTTTACTCGGAAGTCCTCATATTGAACTATTTTTGTTTAAATAACTAATCTATTTTAAGTGAAGACAGTATATAACTGTACTTAATTTTTTATAATTTTATATTAGTAAGTAAAATAATATTGAAAATTATGTAATGACTTATGTTTAGGTATGTTATTATTAATTCGTAGAAGAGTAATTAATAAGTTATTGTTTGTTCTTTGTATTACATACGCGTGTTGTTATTAGTATGTATCTACGATAAATTAGTACCGAGAACATGGTAATATTTTTATAATACTTTGTAATGAGGCGGGGTCTGCTCGCCCCGCTCGCGTCGTGGGACATGTTGGTTATGTTACAAATAGTTTAGCTGTAAACATTTTTAAAATGTGCACGCTGTGTTTTTGTCCAAGCACCGGCGGCTGGTGTCCACATAAATGTTAAACATGGGCAGTGGTGGTGGGGCAGCCGCCGATCTAGTCTCCACCCATCGCCGCGGCGCCGGTGCAAATAGATGCAAGCCGAATCAGAATTCGATCCACACCGCGGCCCACGCCGAAGCCCACGCGGCCCACGCGTGTTTTTTTTATCTCCCCTCGCAGGAATCTCCCGTAAATTCCGACGAATGCATTAAAATTGTATAGGATATTCGTTTTTGCCGGCGCGTCGCGTGTGACGGTGACGGCGGCGGCCGCACCCGCCCACCTCACCAACGGGATAAGATCCACATTCCCCTGACCCTCGAGGTGCAGGGGCTGCGGCTCTGCGGCTCGCTGTACCAGTACATAATTGTAATTAACATAAGATTTCCCGTAATAACCGGAGAGTGCGCGCGCGCGTCCAAAATGGTTGCGTCCGCTTTTTGCGGCGCGCGCGTACGCTGAATATCATAAGCTACGTGCGCGCATCGCAACACACGGGTGCATTTTTCCAATCACAAGTATACAGAAAGGAATTTGTAATATTTCATCATCAGACGATACACATCAACTGGACATAGACCTCCCCTAAAAGTGTATCGATTTAATCCATCTCCCACCACGCCCAATGCTACTTGGTGAAGTACGAGACATACTTATTTGTATTAATTATATCAGAACACAGAGCTTTCTAGATGAGCTTCCAAATGCTGCCGTATTATCAAAGTAAGATCAGAGTAGAGATCCCCATGACTTAGATCTGAGGTATATTATTCTGTTTCTCTTCTTCAAGATCTAATTCCTCACCTACGAATAGAACGACCAAGAATCATCATCTCAGGTTAAAGAGGAATAACCTATCTTCTCCCAATACCACCACTGACCATGTTCTAGCTCAGCTATATGGTCAATTTGCGATCTATCCATCTTGATATACACCATGACTCTCAATAAGCTTCACTCATAACCTACACTTACTACATTAGAGTTAGCCAACGCTTTAACTCAATTTCTAAATTAGTTTGTACTGATTTGTTAACATATCAGAGTCACAAATAGAAAAACAACTAATAACCTATTATATTTTGAAAAATTAAACACAGTTGTAATATTGATTAGTTCATCTATTACAATTAATTTGTTTTTATATATAAAAATACTTTTCTCTTTGTTATCAATCAATGCTGTTTTCCGCGTTTTATTTTTGATTAGTTGTAATTAGTCTTCTGTATTATGAATGTTATTTTCCTATATTAGCTGTAAGTGTTTCGAAAATGTTAATAAAATTAAACAAATAAACACTAGTTTTAAATTTATACAATATTAAAAGAAAACATTATGAAGAGACACCATCTATTAAACAAATTTTTAACTAACATACCCACTGTTATATTCTATATATATAATGCGTTATATTTCTTGTATAAGGCTGCTAAGTTATTTATAATTACTATGTATTAAATGTATATAAATAGCAATACTGTTTACTTTTGAACTTATATTTGTATTTTCTTTTATTTACTTTATTCATTAACTGAAAGGTTGTCTGTATGAGAATGCTTTGTAGCATTATGTCTGTCTTTATATTTACTATGTCTCTCTTATACATAATTTTCTCTCTTATTTTATGTATACAAATAAACCTTAAATAAATATATAACACAGCAGTATTATTCAATTTATAATTTTAGTACCTGAATAGAATTAACATTGTATATTCTACGATCTGTAAATATATGTAGAAAAGTTTACATGTATTGATAAAAATCGATTTGTGTCTTGATAATATATCATTAAATATTGATTTTCAGGAAGCTAATTTATATACCATGATATATCGTAACTTGTAGAATCATCATCATCATCATTATCATCATCTGTTAGATGATAGGCTTTTCCAAATAGTAGAGGAATTAGAGTCGTCTTCTAACACGCAGGCCTATTGCGGGTTTGTGAGAAGCACAGCCTCCTTTGTTGATTATCAAGCTGCACCACGAGCAGGTGGGTTTGGTATGGGTTTCATCAATTGTATGAGAACCTTAGACCTTGTAAAATATATATTTTTTAATTAATTTGTTTATAGAAACCGGGCAGTGTGTACGCGACGTTGTCAGGGGGAGACAGAGCTACGCCCTGTACGCCTGCAGATCACGACCGCTACCTAACTTACAACTGTTGAGGCACTTCCACGTTCACGACACGGACACGTCACGACTTATATATGATAACAAAACTGATGCTGCAACCAACTAAAGGGAAAGGAGCAAAGTAATAACAGTTTAGTACAACAAGAGACTATGAGATTGTTGAACATGATGTTGTAAATAGTTATTTACACGGTAATTTCATTAAGTAAGAATTGTCGCTGGTATTACATACTTCTTGGGGAATGTGAAAATTGTCGAAACATTATATATATTCTATATTAACTCGTGTTTGTTCACTCGGGATGTGTTGTACGTATCGTTGGTATGAAGGAGGTTTCACGCGAGCGGGCAACAACGGGTCTCGTACGGCTGAGTTTTTGCCGGGTGCCGTAACACGATCGGTCCATCTCGTAATTTCAGCGTTTTTTCCCCCCACCCCTCCCCCTGGGGGGCGGGGGGGGCGGCCGGGGCGGGGGGGGGGCGGGCGGGTGGCGCGGGGGGGGGGGGGCGGCGCGGGCGCGCGCCCGCGGGCGGGG
>DWLS01006902.1:0-11203 GCA_018246255.1 Pachliopta kotzebuea | reverse complement strand
GCCACCATTATGGCCGTGAAAGCTTCATCTGACCCTGCGCTCGCGGATCCGGACTCCGCGAGCTAACTAAGGCAGATAAGATGAAGTTACGTTTAACATTTGTTAAAACCAGTAAAAAACGGGATTGGTAAAAAACATTCAATGTAAGTAATCTTTTTTTGTATATACCATAGAGTCAAATCAAAATGGCTTCTAGTAGACACCTGATGATATACTCTTAAGTGACGAGCATATAATACTTTTATTATCTACGACTTGTAAGCTAATCTTATAAATTTTGAAAAATATTGAGATACTAATAATAATACTTGATTGGTAAATATAATCAAATATGTTCATGTGACTATTTTCTTTGTAAGATTTAAAGGTTGTGTTGATTAGTTCTAACGAACGTACGGCAAGGCGCAATTAATGTTAACATAGTTATTCAAGGGGGCATAAAAATAGATATGGCGGGAGGTGGTATTCAATATAGCGGCTATATATAAGGGAGAATAAAAAATAAACTCGGGATAAAGGTGTATTCACACGATCGATCGGACGAGCATGCATCCGAAGCGAGTGGAGCGGAAACACCCGGGGCACTGCACAGCGAATTTATCATGTACATATACATGCATGTGTGTGTGTGTTTGTGTGTGTGTGTGTGTAGGTAGGTAAAGTAGGCACCTTTTAGAGTAAACATATCGTCCGATGCAAGTCACATGCATAACAAGGAAGTTAAAAAATTTATCTTTTCTGCACATAATGCATATTACCCCTGTAATACACAAGATTTAATTTAGTAGATATTTATTTTGTTTATTATACCTGTCTTATATATATGTTTTTCTCTCAAGCTTTGTTTGTACACACAAAGCATAAATTGGTAAATACATTTTTAAAACAGTACGATACATACAGAAATACTAAAAACTGTGTCTCCCAGAGTAAGATAATTCCTATATTTAAGAACAGTAATATACTATTTTTATCATAAATTTTCTTATATTGACTAATAAAGAAATTTTAAAGATATAATGGTTATTATATTACAAAAATAATGTGGTAAAGAAAATCTGGTAAATCGTTAGTGCGGATTGTAAGGCATATAATCGATTTTTCGCATAGTGAAGGAATTACACTTCCTATTATTTTTACTGGTGGTATATCTGTTGTCGTAGAGCGTCTAGGTTAATACTATGTTGCTTAATAATGCCGTCAAATCGTAGTGTGTAAATATTATTATGTTCTGGTTACTTGCTCTGGGTATTTGCTAAACGAAAAAAGCATTTAAAACATATTTATATGTGGATAGTATGCTACAAGTAAACACCATTTATAACATCAACAACTTTCGTAGCATTAGTTTGTAGCTTGATCTAATCAGGCGTCTCATACACACCAGTAAGTATACTTATATGGGCTGATTAATTGCAAATTGTTTACTGCATCATCATATCAGTTTCATTGAGGTAGTTTATCGATTTGGCAAGTGAAATATCCAGTTAGTACATTCAACGATACTATCCATTTTGCGAATTTTGTAGACATTAATCTGCGACGGTCCAATGAAAAAACCTCGTCAAAAACGCAGCATCCTCCAACAATGCCCGACTTCTGTTTGAAGAGCAATTTACGGAGCAAAAAAAAGTTAATCAAATTGAACCAGCCGCATGTCTATTGGCAGCGACATTGTTATTTCCACATGCACAAAAAAAAAGAATAATGAAACAGGCCTTGTTTGAAACAACGCCACAAAGGGGAACTGAAATTAAATGTCAGTCTTATAGCTTGAATAAAAATAATAAGCAACAATTTATTCCTCTTACTTAAACTGAAAACAAAGTATTAATTATTTTTATTCTTAATAAATAGAAAATTTGTAATATGTGTACACTTTGTTAAGTATTATCACGGTAAATTTTTTCTTGAACTCACACTAAGGATATTCTATTATTAATTAGTGTTAAAAAATGTGGCACAAAATTTTACAGTCCCTGTTTTAAAATGTTAAATGACCAGGAAAAGGTCTATAGAGATTTAATAGAAATGGGAAATGTTAAGTTGTTGTTGAAACAAAATGCCGGCGCCTTATTGTGGTCCCGCGCTTCAATGGTGCCTTTGTTTTATTACGATTTTTCTTCTTGATTGAAATGCTTTTCTTTTGAATAGAAAATCGGAGAGGACTTTCAATTAGACGGTTATAAAAACTAGTTCTCTTTTTATCATTGCCCTGTTATAATAAAAATAAACTCAACCTGTACTTTAAAATAATGATTTACTCACATTTTTAGTAGTAAAAAGGTTATAGTTTATGAGCACAACTTCATAAGAATAATTTTATCATCATAGAATCATAGCATTATATCGTTTTATTGATAAATTACGTACATAATTAAGTTATGGTATTCTAGTGCCGTATAATCGATGACGATATTAATTAATGAATTACTACTACGAAAGCGCAAATAGTTCATTACATCAAATTGACCGAAACATTCAATTTCGAATATCAAACCATGCGTTAATTAGTTTAATATTACATACATAACAATTTAATATGAATTATGAATAAACTTCGTGTATCAAAATGTAAAAATACCATTTTGAATATTTAAGAAATAGTATATATTTAAATATAAGACAGAAAACGACGAGATTGAAAATGGTATTCAACAACAGAGGCGCCAGGAGGCGTCCATAAAATATTGTAAAGGAAACTTTTGCATGGAGTGCTAAAAGTTGGAAAGGCAATTTTTCTTCAGGCGTCAATGTCAAAAGCAATAATTCTTAACTTGAACGTAAGCTTCTCAAATATCGGCTATCGATAGGTCTAGAATATATATGTATGTATGCACGTCTTCAGGTTTTTCCTTAAACTTAAATTAAAACGATCAAAAATATTTTATGGAACATTAATATATTTCATGTAAATTAAAGAATTATAAATTCAATTTAAATAAGAACCTGCATTAAAGAAAGGAAATATTATGTCCCCAAAAAGTTTTGCTCCTGTAAAGGGTGTCATAAATTACTAACTTATAACTTTACCAAAGTATTTATCAGAATATTATTCTTTATATATAATACCAATTGTTGTTTTTTTTCTGTTGTAAATGAGTAGAAAAAGTTGTTGTTAGTGGTCAAAATCAATATACTATACCAGGGGAAATACCAGATGCAAAAATACTCTGCAACATTAAACCATCAATATTTCCTACCTTTAAAGGTTAGTCGTATAATCGCCTCAAGAAAATTTAATAGGAAATCGTCAAGATGGTAGATCCGTATTTATTCCGCAAACAATCAAGGGGAACTCATTCGATCTCGCGGTGGCAAACGATCGACTTGGATAGAGATATTTCTAATTTTTCGGTTGACCTGCGCCGCAATATTGGCAGCTCTAGAAAAATAGATATAATACTACTAACGCAAACAGACTGGGGAAAAAAAAACTATCTGCCGGTTTGAATGGTAGCCGAATCCCTCGGTTAATTAAAATCGTTGTTTGAACATCGTTAGCATAAAATCAGAGCGCTCTCTGAACCTGTAAAAGCTAAAATACACTCGTATTTCTATCCATAATTGCCGCCCTAAAGTTTTTTTTTTTATTAAGTTACGATGATCTAAACTTCAGTTTTGTATTTTTCATTAAGTGATTATTTATATTTAAGTATAGGTAAAAACTAAGATTTATTTATAGTTTTCTATTTGTAATTTATTTAAAATACACAAATTACTAAAATGTCCTAAACCTAATCGATTAAGATTTTTTTATCATAAATAAATTGTTAAGCGATTTTAACATTTTTAACTCCTTTCTTGCTCTATTAATAAGATTTTTGTCTTAGCTGTGTTTTGATTTTATTTATTATTATATCTTATTTCGGCGTGTGCAAGAGTAAAAAGTCATACAAGAATAAAAATTCTTATTTCACCACACTGCGCTCGTCACATTATGACATACGTTGATAAGTCGTGGTTCTCATTTAATTGCACTACCTTGCATTAAATGAGAACATAGTTATATCTACATTATTCTATACTCAGGGTCTGGAATAATTGCTGCTAGGAGAACTTTGTACTTGTAGACTTTAAAAAAAATCTAAATAGAAATGCATCGTCTTATTAAAATAACTGGAAAATGGAGTATGTATTCAAAATCTTTAAAAATTTATAATTTTTATCAATTTCAAAAATTTAAAAACGAAGTACGAAGTTTCTTTTAATGCAGCAGAAGGCTGCACAGTAAATAATAATAATAAAAAGAACATAATTATTGAATCACCTAGAAGTTTACCTCTATATCTTTTTTTAGAGACAAATAGGCAGATGGAAGTGTTTTATCTATTTCATGTATATACCGTCTAAAGAGTAACCTCCTTACCTTGACATAACCCATTAAGTAAAAACGTGTAGTTAGTGATTCCAAAAGTATATTAGTTCCCTCTTTTTGTTTATATAGATATATATAAATATATATACACACACAAATTATGTAATTTACGTGTATATATGTATCTATATATAATGAGTCAACTGAGAGCGCACTCATACTACCACGGGCACTTAGCAGAATACCAGCGCTGCGACATTGGGCACGCCGCTGGCACCAGCGTCGCAGGTTTATGCTGAGTTAGGGCCTCCTATTGGGGATAAGGTACTTACGATAGTTACACTTAGATTGTAAATGTTTTACTTTGTATTCCTATTTATTTATTTTTGTTCCTTAAGTATGTACTAAATCTTCAAATAAACGGTTTCATTCTTTCTTTCTTTCTCTTTCAAAATATTTTTGATTAAAAAAATTATGAAACAAAAAGAATTATGAACTCTTTTCTTCTGTAATAAATGAAATCGTTAAAACAAAATCTTAGACGGAAAAAAGCAGTTTTGACTGCGCAATATTGCGGACCACCTGCTCCGTTGAGATAGGGATCATAATGTTAATTTAATTAAAGGACTAATCTAAATTGCAGACGACCCGACACTCCGACGGCCATTAAAAGGATATTTCGTTGCCGACAGTTCAGTTGGGGAAAGTTTCCGCTATATAAATATCACAGAAAACAAGTCGGAGGGGACGTTTAGTGCTTCGAATAAATATGAAAATTCTAAACTTTATAGCGGCGATCGGCGCGCCTTAGTCTTAACCAGTACGAGACCAATTTGAGTATTGAATTTAAGCATATTTGAATTAATCTTTTTAATTACCGATCAATGAACATCTTTTATTTACTTACTATATACAAAAAAGTATAAAAATGTAATTTAGGCAATGCATTAAATTGTTTACTAGTTATATTATTTAAATAGTTTTATAAAACACACCGATAGTACATGGCTTTAATGAAACCCAATGGTACCACCAGGTCTAATTGTAGTTTAACTTAAATACAGTAAGCTAGTTTAACTTCCATTAAAAGCTTAAGTCTCTGAAACAAGAAAAAGTTTATCGCTATGAAGATGTCTTTGAATCTCCGCTCTACTAAAAACTTAAATACGGTTACTCTTAAAATTACTATGAGTAAAATTTTGTATGTCACTAGCAAATTTTAGTAAATGGTGAAATGATTTAATTACTAATTAATGTTTGCATTCAAAAACTATAGAACCAGTCGATGTACTACCCACCAATTTAGGTATTCCGGTAAATGAATAAAAGAAATAAATTAATTACAAAAGAAATGTATATAACATGATAATGAAATATTATTCTGCAGTACTGAGCGTCGTAATGAGTTCAAAATATAGATCGCAAAGGTAAAAAAAGTTACAGAAATGTTACCTATTTGACAAAAAAATCAATGTAACCGAAATGCTTTTTTAAATATAATTTCATTAATCTGATGCGAATAAATTTAACGGTGATGAAAATAGGACTGCGGGCACGGGTTGTTATAACAATAGGCGAACCAATCAAAGGAATCAAATAAGATTGGTAGCCAAATTAGTAATAGACGTCGGATTGTATGCGAGATCAATTAAAATCCATCGCAAACCATTAACAGCATCGTTTCACCGATCCGCCCAAATTATGTTCAATAGATAATTAATAGTCCCCCACTTCACTCCGATAACAATGGTGAGAGATGATCGTAATGATCTGCTACCACGAATTAGGAATACTTAGGTTTCATTTAAACATATACAAACAATTAACTTTTACCACGCAGTTGCAACAATTCATTAATCGTATAATATAGTTCGTATTAATATATGTCATAAGTAAGTTTGATGCACAAAATTGTATGTTTTCTCTTGTACTTAAATGTGCACAAACAAATAAATATAAGGTAATTCTTAGTGGAGGATTCATTAATGTTTAATTAATGATTTTTAAGTTTTATTTTATTATGTTCAGGTACAAAAACAAGCTAATGATGACGACGGAGAGACAGAGCCGGTGATAGCTGAAAGAAGTATGTTTAATTAGTGATTTGAAGTGAATTTTTTTAATTAGTAAATTAATAAAGGTTAAATTAATAAATGTATAACTAACCGAAGGTTACAACGTCGCGGTTAAATACGACCCTTTTAACGAAATTGGCATATCGCGGCCGACGGGGTGTGCCATGAAACTAGCGCCAATAAACGTAGAAGCTTACAGGCGGACTGGGTTTGTCTCGTCTGATTTGAAATTCAAATATAGCTGGAGGTGAGAACAGTATTGGGATCCAACTTCCTCTACGGTTTAGATTTACCAGCCACAATTGAATTTAGAGCCAAAGCATGTAATAGAGGCGTGTTGTCGGAGTTGATTCTGAAAACAATAGCCATATTGTATTAAAGAACGATATAAAGTTGTTGTCTATTTTAGTTTCTCGAATAATTCCATAAGTTATTTGAAGATACATGCATATTATTCGATTCTTAAATATCTAAGGAACAAATAATAGTTTTGATTTTATTAACGTATTGGAATAAAAGATAAAACCGGAGAAGATGAAATGGATGTGTATAAAATCTTTCAAAAAAGGCCTCTCGTAGATTAAAGCGTAGTTAGGACTGAAGATGTACTTAAAAGAGATCAACTGCCAACAATCAGTAGACGCTTGTGTAACGATGAAACTTATAAGGGTAGATCAGAGTAAAGTACTTTCCTCATCTACCATGTGAGAGGGTAATACCTGTGATAGGTACATTTTAAGTTGTAATAATAAATGCTACATTCGTGTAATTTATATATATTAATTCCCGTATGATTGTATTACAAAATATTTTAATTTATTCATTTATACACATCGTGTAAAACTGGACTTAATGATTTTCGCATTATCTTCTGCTCTACCTTGAGTGTTTTAGTGATGTATATATTTTCAGTTTAAAATAAAACTTATGTTAATATCATTTAGTATTTTTTTGTACACGTAAAAACATAATAGTTAAAATCAATCAGCATTTTGTAATTAAAACGAACATTTAATTTCCTTTTGTCTTAGTTCAGTAAGATAGGATTCTCCATTCAACGTCTACATTTAAAGCAATTTTTCACTGCCCGTATCTCTTAACGTTGTGCTCTAGTCCAATTTTTAAGTCGACGTGGACAGAGAGAGATATATAGCAGAACAAGTAAAATTTAAAACAAACTGCGTATTTTGTGAGTATTAAAATAAATAAAGTAATGATTATTAAAAAAATTATATCAGACGAAATTTATGTATATAATAATTTTGATTATTCTTAATAAACGATACATAAAAAAATTAAGAAACGCTTATGTTAAACCTGTGTCAGAAAATCTGTAAAAATGATGTCGAAGGTACACCATATAACAAACAGCAGCATCAGTATGTTCATCTTTTATATAAAGAAGTATGTTACAGTGTCCTAATTGAAAAGTGCTGTAAAAGTTCTTGTCAGTAAAGATCTATACGAAAATCCGGGGGCAAAGGAACAATTTGTATATGTACGTATATTATCAAACTTGGCAATGTCAACTGAACGATAATATCTTACAATAGCTGTGGCGGCAAGTACTTGCAGTGCGCACGATAAACATCTATTTATTATTTTGCAGCACAAAAATTTGAATTTAAGTTATTCACAGGTCATTCCTTTGTTTTTTAATTTATATATTGTTTTGTTTTAGATTTGACACAGATTTGTTTGTTATTTTATAATTGCAAATAAGCAACAAATTTTCAAGGCTTGAATGTTTAAAAAAGTTTATCATCTCAGTTAATTTTAACAGAAAATGCATAAAATAGTATTTAAATAACCTTGTCTTGATTTTAATATCATAATGATATTTTTAAAAAATCTAAGTCCATTCAAACACAAAATCAAATTAGCTAAGGTTTTGTTAACATCCTACATCTGCCTTTGTTTCTTATTTCATGAGACTTAAATGTTACTAGTAGCCTCAAATATTTTATATATTTTCAGCGATCTGTGAGTGAAAGTTCTATTAAATCATTTTGGAGATTGCAGGAACAAAAACGACATTGGCAGACAAGTACAATTAGCTGATATGTTGAGATCTCAAGCAGTTCTTAATTTTTTTTAAGGAATATAGTATGACAATAAACGTAAACTTTAGTGTACATATAGAGAGAGGTGTAGGAAACAGTAATTTTTTGAGAAAACACAATCTAGCAAACAAGCAGAAAATCGAACCCGAAATCATTCAATCGCGGTGAATCTCAAATTCCGAGTGCGTGGCTAAGGAGCCGGCCCGTCCCGGCCAAGTCCCTGATTTAAATTGCAGATACCCCTCAACCACGAGCGCCGACTGCCGCGATATGCTAATCATAGTCAAGCCAAGGATTATCCCTGTTTACATTCAACAAACTCACTTAATTTCGCACCGAGCGACGTCTTCTCCTATAACTTAACTTTATAGAAAACTGGCCATAATTGAATCATATTTTTTTTTTATTAATGTCTGTAACATACACGATATATGACAAAAGTCGCCGCATATTTATAAAGTTTGCCAAAGAGATAGTAGGAAGAATAATAAAAACAAATAAAACAAGTAATTATTAAAGTTAAGATTGTAATATAACATAAAGTAAAAGATAAATGATAGAAATAGCAAATACACTTAAAATGTAAAATGCGGCGAAATTTGGATTGAGAGACAATGCTTGAAAGATGACAAAAGATAAGGATATGTATAAAGGGTGAAACAAGGAAATGTAGAATGAAAAGTTAGGGAAAATAGGAAAAGAGGGAAAGAAAAGAAACAATAACTAATAAATAGAAAGACAGGACCCTTACATACAACACGAAGAGGAACACTACAAAATAAACATAAAAAACTAACTAAAGTCAGCGTCTTACATAGTGGTCGTCTCTCCAATATTTATTTTATTGTAGTTGTAGTAAAATAACCATTACTGCGTTTTAGTGTAAATGGCGCTGTAACTATTGAAATTACTGGAGTAACGGGACTTAATATCTTGCTCGTTTCATCGCTTGATGTAATATAACATAACTTTGTTTTGCTCTTTGTTAAGAAGAGTATTTTTAAATTTACATTACTATAAAAAAGTCATGATGAAAATATTAAATTTAATTTCCCAAAGACTCATTTATTAGCAAAATCTTGTTATCGCCCGAATGGTTAATAAATTTTCTGGAAAGTTTTTGACACGTCTAATGATGTCTTCTCCGCTTAAGAAGAGTTCATTCGGGGATAAAATTAACTTAACAACTTTGTTGCTTTTTCAAAACGATTACATAGGTCTTTAAAACGTCTTATTATCAAACTAGTTTTTAATCATTTCTAGCAAAGTGATTACAATTCCTGTGAGTTTTAAAGGAAGTGGCAATGTTATTTTAAGTAATAATGTGGTAGTTACTATTTTTAAGTAACTACTAAATTTCTATAAAGTTCTATTGATGATAATCGAGATTTTGTTTAAAAATAATAAGAAAATGAACGCTCCACTTATTGTTTCCACTGTTGGAACTCGGAGTCTCCTCGTGCCATATAGCATTTGTAAGTGTCATCACCGCTTTAGATCTTATTTGCGGATATTTTACACAAAATTAATTTTTAAATTTATTAAACATATAAAGTCATAGCAAAATACATTTTAACATTTCTATAAACCGAACGCATTTAAGTCGATAATTTAAATGTATTTACAATGAATGTAACTATATTCAATAGGAACGCAGAGATCAGAAATTCGATATTTTAGAGTTAAAGATAGAAAGCTCTCTGGAGAAATATATCGAAGCAAACCAACAACTAACAACCATAACAGGTAAAAGAATTGCAACAAAAATATACATACTTTTGAGAATTTCATTATAGTTTAGAATCATCAAATCTATTAATTTTAATGATTTATTATATTAAGGCCCACATACATGCATAGTTAATTGCTACTAACTACAATTAGTACTAAGAATAATTACAGATACAAGAAAATATAAATGATTACCAAAAAACCGGCTGACACTAATTTCTGTATGTCGATGGACTCTCAGATAAGTCCATACAATATTAAAAAAAAACTTCTCATTGCCTATATACGTTACGACTTTTATAAATGACTACATTCTGGAGGTATTATATTAATGTTTTGGCAACAGACGAACAACAGAGATAAATTGAAATTAGGTACTATCAGATTCAGCTTAACCTAATTGCTCTGGAAGTTATAACTTTCATTTACTTGAGGAGTATTTATTATATTCGCATTTTTCTGTTACCAATTATACAATTGGTTGTATAATGGGTCTAGCACAACAAGTCATAGAACCCAAACCAACTACACCTGTTCATGCTACATTGTGCTAATCAACAAACGAAGTTGTGGCTTTCCACCAATCCGCATTAGGCCAGCGTGGAGGGAGATGGCGCAAATCCTCATACTGTAAGAGGAGGTCTATGTCCAGCGATGGATGTCTATCGGCTGATGATGAGTTAAAAAAATTATTATTATATATTATTTGTAACTGCAGGCTTTTTGAAAATATGATTTTACTGAATAAACAGTATTTTATCATCGTAGTCCACGACAGCGATCAATGTTCGCAGAAAGATATATTTATGTAATAATCTATAATAAAAATATAAAAAAAGTTCAAAGAATATATATACTAATTGGTTATTAAAGATTTATTAAAAACTCGTTCCTCGAGCAATATTGCGATAAATTATAAATAAAAACTTGCTGTACACCTTCTAGCTCGCGGAGTCCGGATCCGCGAGCGCAGGGTCCGATGAAGCTTTCACGGCCATAATGGTGGCCGAAAGCAT
>DWLS01006901.1:0-11203 GCA_018246255.1 Pachliopta kotzebuea | reverse complement strand
AGGGTGCACTACTTGGGTCTCGTGAGTTATTGTGTGGGACCTATAACACACCGTAAGCCCCAAGTAAATAAACAATTGTAAATAAACAAATTGCAAATGCAGAGGTCATAGATTGCAGAGTCACAGGATGGAGTTAGCGATAAGTTGACATCCGTTACATATGTGGTATATACCAATTTTAATCAAGTAATACTTTTGGTATTAAACCAAAACCTATTGCTGAATTTGATTAACTTACGATGTTCATTATATTTTTTTGTTCATAACTCAATTTGCTAGAAGAAACCTTTTTTTTACCCGTCCTCTTTGTTCTGTGGGGGCTTTTAGATTGCTTTTATTTCTTTTTTTTCTATTCCTTTTATTTTTTCTTACTCCTCGCTTTCAAACTTCCTGTTATCTTTCTCTTATCCTTTTAATACATTTATCTAGTTTTCTTTTCTAAGCATCGCCAATCAGACCAAAATCGCCAAGACCTTATAGGAACATTTCTATAGTAAGCTCTACCAAAATTTCCTTATTCTTATCCTATTTATGTTACAATTTTTATTTCCTATTCATTTTAATTTACATTTCTTTGTTTCTTATTCTGCATCACTTTCGTATTCACAATCAATTTTGGATATCTGCTATTTATTTTTTTCTATAATATTTACCACCTTCCTGCAATGTTTGTTAAATACGCGACTTTCATCTTCACCCATCAAGTAGACACCTTTTACAGAGTGTTAAGTTTTTGACGAACCACATTCATTGGAAATACATAGCAATTAATTAAAAATAACAACACTGAAGACAAAAAAAAATTGCAGAACTATAATCAATAAACCATACAGCTTTGTATAAAATATTGTATTTTCTTCTTCATCAGCTGAATATAGGCCTACCCTAATAATGGATGGATTTGATATTATTTCTTCTTTTTTACCAGCTGAACATAGGCCTTCGCTAACAATGGATGAATTTGATATTGTATCTTCTTCTTTATCATCTGGACATACGCCTCCCCTAATAATGAGTGGTTTTGATATTGTGTCTTGTTCTTTTTCATTAGCTGTACTTATGCATCCTCTAATAATAGTTTGATTTGGACGGTCTCCCACCGCACTGCCCCGAAGCGGATTATTGAAGAGCCAGCATGTCAGGTTGGCTTTGTTCCACTGAACTGTGTGGGATGGCTTAGACATTAAAAGATTATATAAAGATTAGGAGATTAATCTTGAGTCTATCGTTAATAACATCTGCCTAGTAGATGTGATGAGAGTGCTTTTTTTAATAAGTGATACAGAAGCTTTCAAAGGCCCCCATTCTGAGCTCTCGGACATTGAATTAAACGTAATTAACATCAATTCGGCGCAAGAGCATGGTAGGCTCGTTAAGGCAATTTGTCATCCGACTACGGCTCCCCTTGCTCCCTTTAACACACATACCACATACTACGTAAAGAAATATATTATCACACTCTACCCTCCCACGGAATTCCTCCCATCATCACGTCCACCGAGGGGCAATTACATGATATGGGTATTATAACATGTTCCACAAAACAATACCCATCCCATATTGTTTATCAAACTATTGCTGCGGCTCCTACTTCTACTGCCAAATAGTAATTTGCAAACTTTACTGTTTTTGAAGGGTGCTGTAGTTAGTGAAATTATTGATGTAACGAGACAACACCTTACGTCTGAAGGTGACGAATGCAATATAATGCTGTTTGTACGATCTTAGTCTGATCGTCGTTATGCGCAAGCGTATCACTTACCATCAGGTGAACGCTTTACTCGTCTCAACGGCTCATTGAATAAAATAATATTATTATGTTTAGAAATTTTATAGTGACTAGAAACCAGTGGAACGTAAAGGGTAATATATCACTTCTCATCTGATGATCACTTACCATCACTAGTTCTTTGTAACATATAGTCATTCACCGTACTTAACTTTATTATTCTTATATTCACTTCATCATTTTTATATTTGTTCCCCGCAAAATTGAACACGGAGTTTTACTATCTCTTTATTCTAACCTTTTTTTTCTATCAACTTTACGTTGCTTATTATTTTCTTTCTAATTTACATTTTCCCTCTTGTGCATATGGTATTTTGTTCTCCTATTACTTTTATACATCCGTTTTTCTTTTCTTCTGTCTCCCTTTATTCCATTTGATTTCCTCCCCGATAACCGATCTGCAGTATTTCAAGAACACCATTCATACTCTTCGGATCCAGTTCAATGACCAGGTGTAGGTTACATGTTTTTACTATCAATCAAACTCACAAACACATAGGGCCGTGTTTTGTCAGTTAACAGTCAACTGTAACTAGATGTAATGGAGGGGGGGACCCGAACTGCGTTCTTCCGTCCGTCCATTACGGAATAAATTGCTTGTAAAATATGTCATAAATCTAACGAGGAACCGTTATATCCTGTATTGTTTAATAAAAAATCGCTTCATAGTATTTACTAGGCAGTAAACTAGGAACGGTCAACGTCCATTGGACCTTACATTTTTACTCACTTATGACGTGACGAACTAACGGTAAGTGATACGTTTGTCCATAACAAAGCGCTCTCGACACTTTAAGACGTAAGTTAAGTCTCGTTACCCCAGTAACTTTACTATCATTCAACAACCCCTCAAACTCCGATACATTAATGTTTGCAAACTGGGCGGTAGAAATAGGAGCTGCGATGGTATCTACCTAAACGGTCTCTGGTAATTAAGATCTACCACTAGTTCTCTCTTCGATAAATATAGTCCTTTTTTAATCTACGAGCCGACAAAACAAGCAAGCAACCTGATGGTAAGTGACACGTTTTGTTGTAACAACGCAACGCTAATAAGGATGGTATACACATCACCACATTGAGTTTGTTTCCTTGAGTCACACACAGTAATATTTGTACATTACTGCTGTGGTTCATACCGAGATGGTAACTGGCAACAGAGACCTACCACCAGCTTTTTACTGTATACCGCTTTATAGTTTGTAAGAGTTGCAATCAGCTTGTGAAGCTTTAAAAGTTTGCTACACATGATCCAAATGTTCAAATACTCACGATTATAAATAAATAGATTTGCCCAAGCTTGTTTATCAGTCAATAGACGTCCTCAGCTGGACATAAGCCTCCTCCAATAGTGTGAGGATTTGAGCCTGCTTCCATCACGCTGGCCCAATAGAGCTTGGTGGAGAGCCAGAGCCTCGTTTGTTGATTAGCAGACTGCACCAAAGCTTGGGTCTCGTGAGTTGTTGTGTGGGACTCCTTACACCCTCTACCCAACCTACCAAGAATTTTTTACTCTCAATTTTTTACCCTGATTTTTAGTATATTAAAGTCGTAATAGTCCAGTGGTTTGAACGCCAATCTTCAACTACTAAGGTACCGGCTTTTAGAATATAGGAGTCATCATAGCCTTGTGGTTCGAATGAAGTTCGAACGTACCCAGTTCGAATCTGGCCTGCACCAATGAATTTTTCAATTTATGAGCAGTTAGTATAACACCAACTAATACCACATGTTCTGACGGTGAAGAGGAATCGTGAAACCTACATATCTATGTGATTACTATCCGTCGTTGGACTAGTATGTGGAATGGAGAAGGCAATGGCAAGACCACTCATTATACTGTCAAGAAAGTCGTCGTGTTGATGATGACACTACAGATAATGAATACGACCCTCAGTCATGAGGGAATAGGATTTAAAAGAAGAGTTTTTAGTATAGATTTATGCAATATATACTCCTGAGGAATTTCTAACTCCATTAACAGTTCAAAAAGAGGTCGTCGCCTCGATTGATAAAGCCGATGGCATCTCCACGCATCCTGCCCAGCAATTGATGCGCACGCGCAGACGTGTGCAATATAACAATCAAACGCATTAGTGTGTGTTACTAGTGATTTTAACTCATTACCAAACGTATATACAATGTTCTAGGGCACAATTTAGTTTAATTGTTTTTTTTTTAACTAATAACAAACATAGAGTTACGACTTAATGAATGTTTGAAATAGAGTCCACTTTAGAGACGAGAATCATAGACACAGCGACATGCTGTCTGTTTAATTAATCTATTGCAGCAAATGATGTGGGGTGTTGCAATTAACTAAATGAACTGTTAAAATGTTTATCTTTTACTATTAACCACATTCAACATAATGTTTTTAATTCTCATGCTTTTATGTCTTTTTTATTCTACCAAGCGATAGATCTTTCACCGGAATCTTCCTCTTAATGCTCCTCTGTTTCTAATTTGTCTATAACAATATTGCGTTCGGATAATGCTTACAGCACCATATTGAGCTCATCGTTTTAATGCGATATGTTAAGTCTCATTACCCCAGTAATTTTACTAGCTATAATACCCTTTTTACCGCAATACAATAAATTTACAAATAATACAAAGATATGCTACGAATTGTTTGAAGACAACATTTTTAATTGATGGCGATGATCGACTTACCACAGAACATTTTCCGTGTCGTCAGTGATCATCATAAGCCTAGAGACGTTCACTGCTGGACATAAGCCTTCCCCAATAGTGTGGATTTAGGCTATCTCGAAACTAGCTGGCCTAATACTATTTGGGGAGCCAAAACCTCGTTTGTTGCACGAGCAGGTGAAGTTGGTTTGGGTCCGTGACTTGTGTGGGATCCTTTACACCCCTGGTACGCGAACTTAATATATTTAAAACATTTACACAACGTACAAAGCAATAATATAATTACTCAGTAACAAATCTGTTTCACGTTTTGTATTATTAAAAAGCGAGACTCGTAGAGAGAGTTGAGTTAGCGGCTTTGTTATTATTGTTAAATTCTCTTTGGAAAAACGTTCTACCCATTATTCTACCTGGGAGGCCCAGGCTTGTGGCCTGTCTAAAAGGTGACTCAATAACTCCTTTTTCATCAGACTTAACTATTACAGTTAAGCAACTTTTACTTAGTGAGGGAGCAAGTATATAAGCATAGCAATATGGTCTGGAGAAGAATCGAGTGAGGTGGGAAAAATGCAAGTGACCGAGTTACGGACTGTAAAGACACAGTTATGGTGCGCGATGATAGTGGTGATTGTGGCAATGGTGGCGGACGTTGCGAGCCTGAACGGGCCCAACGTTTGCATGGTGAAGCAAAAGTAAGTTTTAATTTTAATTTCATGGGTCAAACATTATTATTTATATTCGACGAAGCGGCGAAATGAGCAAAGCATTCAATCAATCAACAGCCTTTGGCAATCCACTGCTGGACATAAGCCTTTACTAACGAATGAAACAGTCCGATCTTCGGATAGATGCATCCAGTTGCTGCCTACTGCTTTGGTCAGATCGTCACTCCATCTGGTCGGGAGACATCCCGTACTACGTTAGCCCAAGCCCACCTGATGGTAAGTGATACGCTTTCCCAAAACAATGTGGCACTGATTAAGATTGATATTAGTTATGATCTCGTTACTCCTGTCATTTCACAAGCATACAACACCCTTCAAATTCTCACACAGTTATGTTTGAAAATTACTATTTGGCGATAAGAATAGGAGCTGCGGTGATAACGACCTATACGATCTTCGACAATAGAGACCTGTAGTAATTTACTTATAAAGTTATACCTATAACTTCGAAAGATGTGGGAGTATAATTAATAACCGTATTTTTTTGTTGGGCTCTTAAAGATAAACTATGACGTCACTTACAGTTAAGCAACAACAATTGTTACAATTTCAGATACAACATTACTAAGCGCGTCAAATACCGGGCCCCGATGTCGGTCCGTACCTATGAGTGGTGCTTCTCAATGCCGCCGCGGTGCTCTCGATGGAACACCGAGATGAGGGATCTCACCAGACTCGAGGTAATTTAAAAAAGTAGTAACTACAGAAGTTCAAAATGTACAGTAAAAAGAGCAGTGTATCTAAAGTAGAACAATAATGTCTCTAGGAGCAAAAGACTAAGGGTTGCGGGCATTGCGGGTAGAAGCCCTCACTGTATATTAAGTAGGCTCAAGACCGATGATAAGTGCGAAGTGGTATCGTAATTTGTCATAGCACAATGGGGGGATTCTGGGGAAGGTAATAACTCTTCTTGGGATGTACTTATTAGCAATGGTACCAGTGAGTTTCATTGGAAATCCCAAACCTTCGACAATGCACTAAGAATAACTGCAAAGGGAGTTTTAGTGGGTATAAATCCCTCATAACCCTGTCTTCACCTCAGAAGCAGGGTATCTTTAGGAGATTTTCCATTTGACCAAAAAAAAGGACAAGAAACCCGAGAAAAGTATTGAACTGATACATAAATAACAAATGTATAAGTACAAAGTTCAAGTAATTCATGAAATATTCCGTCGATCTTGTTTCTCTTCAGACGGAGGAGCGCACTGCTGAAGTGGCAGTTTGCTGTCCAGGGTACAAAATGAAAGACGTGTCCTGTGTGCCAATTTGTCCATATGGAAAAACCGGCCCCGGATGTTCAGATGGTAAATCATTTCCTTTTATGACCTGATCATATTTAGTAACTACGTTAACTCCATTTTCTATTTTACAATTTCATTATATAGATCCGTGAATATCTATACACGGATCTTCTCAATTGTTTGTTAACATGAACTGTCCTTTATTTACGGAACACCTAAATTTACAGCAGCTAAAAGGTGGTTAGATGTTACAAGTGCTATTGGAAGGTCATTTTGGGCAAGAAAAGCTAGGGATCGACTTGAAAGGAAATGGCTGGAAGAGGCCTACGTGTCACAAGACACGCTGACCTTTAAACAAGATAACCTTTTACAAAGACCTATTGTAAAATATAATTAATTATGTACTGGACTAGCAAAGCAAAAAAGGCTTTATTATTTTAAACTTTCAGATTGCCCCGAAAACAAGTGGGGTCCAAATTGTGCACACAACTGCACAAAGTGTGCTGACCACAGCTCTTGCTCACCGCTTACTGGTGAATGCGAATGCGAAGACGGATGGCAAGGTGAGAGGTGGGTTTCCACTTTAGATACTATAAACTCGAATTCTGAATTACCTATACGTTTTTTCGGAAGAAAATATACTTCGAATTTATAAAATTTTGTCATAAAAATTGGTAGGATGATGTTATAGTTGATATTCTTCAACCGATAACTTGTATACCTGCAAAGTTTCTTCCACGTATTAGAGAATCAGGAAATGTCAAACTTAAGCACAAGCATGATATTATGTATCATACAAAAGATATCATTTCATGACTTGGTAGAACCGTCACTATTTAACCAAGGTGTTCAGGCAAAAAAATATACTTACATATCGCATATTTCTTTTCCAGTTGTGAAATGCGCATGTCAACAACCCAAGCTACGACGACTTTGATGGAAGAATTACTAACAACAACAAAATCTACAACCAACACCTTGTCAACTAATCCTCTACCAACTGAAACGTCTTCTAGAAAAACTTACTTTAACAATGCATCAACTATCAGTAGCACTACTGTAGAAATAACTACTATGACAACACCACTGACTTCTAAGCCTAGTTCTAGTACCTTTAGCACAACTATAACTTCTACGCCTACCATTTTTACGACAGTAATGCCGGTAACAACTGAGAAATTATTTATAAAAGAAAAAAGTTTGATAACTAACGAGAGCTATACTGAAAAAGAAAATACCTTCTCTAAAGTAACTCAAGAAGAAACAGTAAAAAGCAAAGAAATTATTTCTACATTCAAACCGGTCACTGTTTACAGTAATATCACTATTCCACCGGCGTCTATTTTACAAGGTACTATTGAAGGAACTTTAATTAAAAATCGTACAATTAGTAAATCAATTTACAACAAAACCGAGCCAGCAGAAATAATATCAACTACTCCATATATTGATTCAACTTTATCCCCTTCAACAAACATTATATTTACCACTGATACGACGTCAAAGACAAAACTTGAAAGCACAGTTCCAACTAAAACGGAACCAAGTTCAACTCAAGTAATTATTACATCTACGACGAAAGAAGTTACAGCAAAGCCAGAAACAACGAAGAGGCCTGAAACTACAGCAAAAACCCTATCGACGCCAAAATTTAAACCTAAAGAAATCTGGATCAAACCTACACAGAAAGGTGAATCTAACAATTTCGACTATAAAATTAAATCTAACTACGAATTAACACATTTAAGACCACGCGTTGCGACCAAAAAGGAAATAATATTGGAACATACGACACCGAGAACAATAATTGTTTCTATTATTCCAACATCAGTATCATATGCCATATTCAAAAAGATAGCTCTAACCACTTCTTCCTATATAACAACGAGGAATGGAACCACGAGATTAAATAAAACTGAACATGGAATTACATCTTCAATGGCACCTCACACTTCTCTACCTCCATTCATTAAAAAATTTATAACAGGCACATTCTCAGCAAATTCAAGCTCCCATTTGGCTTCCTCACCAACAACTTCAAAGAATATGATGAAAGGTGAATCAAAATTGAACAAAAAGGAGACACTGTCTAAAATAACAACGCCTGCAACTAGAACAACTAACAGCATGATAAGCATGGAAGCAAATTCTTCAAGACTGAACCCTTCTCACTTCCTAACAACAGTTTCTTCTTCAACTAACAGTACAGTAACTGTACAAAGAATCGCGAACAGCACGATAACTAAAAAACCCACAGCAAAATCATCCCAAAGGAACAGCCTTGAAGTAACTACGAAATCATTAATGACATCAGCACATAGTAATAAGAAAACCACTTTAGCAAATGAAACGAAAACCAATTCGAATCTAAATACAACTGAAGTACCAACAAAATTAAATGATACGGAAATAGTCAAAGCAAATGATACTAATAAGCTCATCAATACTAAACACTTCACCACCGAGGATCCTGTGGAGGATGAAACGTTTCATATTTTGACAGAACCCGAGCACATCACAGCGGTGATGAATGACAAAGAACGAGACAGAGCGTCAATGGATTTGATATCGGTTGTGAGCATAGCCGGCGGTGTGATGATGGCGGTGATAACAGTCGCGGTGTTGATTGTGATGGTGGAGCGCTGCAGGCGGCCGCGTTACGATGATGTGAGGAAGGTGAACGACATACGGATGCAAGTGATGATAGACAGCAACGACGCGCCTCCGCCTTACTCGAGAAGCATATTCCATACTCCTTTACCAGGTACAGTAATACTTTCACTCCAAAATATATTTTTATCTTTTGTTTTTTATACCAACGGCCCATTAGCTCAGTTGGTTAGAGCGTCGTGCTAATAACGCGAAGGTCGCGGGTTCGATCCCCTCATGGGCCATGGAATTCTTTTTTCATTTATACAGTTATTATTTTTTTGTTTCAGAACCTCCTCCGTCGGATAAATGCCATTATCAACCAATATCGACATTAGACAGGAATTTAAAACAGTTCATGCGGCCGGTTGTTGTTCAAAATATCTCCCCAATAATGTTGGAAAATTTTAGAGGTATTTATTTAACATAACACGATATTAAGCATTTAATTATATCTATATGTATATATTGTCCAATATTTATGTTATGCAGGTATTTTGGAATGCCATTACGACCATTTGCCTCTTAGAAACCACGATTTCGGGACGATGCCATCGCGTTTTAATCCAGCGCCATCTATGAGTTATACACAAGAACTACGATGCCAAAAATCAAGATCGGTAACCGACTCCGCAATTGAGGCAATGAAATGCGAAGCAAAATTTGATGTTATCGATTCCACTACATCAGAACCTCTGTATGCTGAAATTCCGTGCTGGAGACCGCCATCGGAACATGCAATAGAAGTCCTCAATTTAAATGGCGAAGCTATTACAGAATTATGATCTGTTTACTAAAACTATTATGTAGTAGCTTCCAGAAACATTCAATAGATGGCGCTTATTTAAATATTTACTGGAGGCATTTTAAATTTTAGTTTTTAATTTATACCAAAGACATGATAGTACTCTTAATTTGTACTCGTAGTTTTAAGCTAAAAAAAATTAATAAAAAATAATCTTAGTGAATATTTTTTTTTAATTATCCTATTTAACATTTACTTGATATAAAAAAGTTTATGCTTAAAAACATTTTAACCTCGTTTCTACAAAGTGTGTTGAGTACTTTAAGTTTTAAAAGTAACGCAACGCGATGAATATAAAGTTCAGCTGCATTTAAGTTATGACGTAGATTTTTTTTGTATATTTCTGGCATTATTCGAAATTTTCTTTACTTTTAATACATCATTATCAAGTGAAAGACGTCCACTGCTAGACATAGACCTCCCCCAATGATCGGGAGCCAGAACTTCGTTTGTTGATTAAGAAGGTTCACCACGAGCAAGTTGCGAGGCTGGCTAAGGTCACGTGACTTGTTTTAGTGGACCCCTTACACTCGTTCTTTTAATACAATTATTGTGATATAATTAATATTTACCAATATTAATTATTGTTATAATCTTACAATGCAACAGATACGAGAAAATTTCCTACACACCTAGGGTTGACTGCTAAAGATTGATTAAAAACATTAAATGTATATATCATCAGTTAAGTTTTTAAATATTTAAACATATACCTACTTAAATCTGCGCTTCTTTAATATAAATATGTATTAATAATTAATCGTTAATCTACTTTTGGAAATACTTTTAATTTGCTGTAAATCGAGCTCCTACCGAATGTATAAATATTACTGTGTTCCGATATGAAGAGTGATGTATGTTAGTGAAATTACTGGTGTAACGATACTTAACACCTTGTATTTTCGGTGATGAGCACAATGTGGTGCTGTGTCCCCCAATATTGAGGATTTTAGTCGTCTCTCAATGCGGATTGATGGAAAGAAGGAACCTCGTTTGTTAATTAGCAAGGTGTACTACGAGCCGGTGAAATTTGTTCGGGTGAGTTATTTCGTGGGACCCTTTACACCCCATTGTAACGTCATGAATATATATTAAAAAATTTCAATTATTTAACTATAACTTACCAACCATATATTATTAACAGCGAACATTCTGCGAAGCGTATCTAAAGGTCAAATAATACTGTAACGTTTCTATGAAACGATACGTTTGTATGAAAATCTCGATGATAAACAAATAACTTTTAATTTAATGAAAGTATCTTATTTATTGGATTTTACAGTATGGGGAAAAGATTTAAGAATTCATACTAATAGTTTAAACGAGTTAATAAAATGTA
>DWLS01006900.1:0-11204 GCA_018246255.1 Pachliopta kotzebuea | reverse complement strand
ATTTTGTGATGGTGGTTATGTGTTTGAAAAATTCTACCACCATCCAAGCTAAAAGTGAATAGTTAAAAATACTGCCTATTTCCTTCTACTTTCTATAACAATATTGACTGTACCTTAACATAAGTCTTAGATATTATAAGGGGATTAAAAAAATTACATTATATCTTCAGCAATTAACCCATCACCATACAAAAACAAGATAGATTTATAAATTAAAAACTGTCTATAATCTAGGAATGTCTATTCTAGTAACAATTTTTTTAATAATAAGGTAAAGTTAATGCTTGACTACGATCCCTCCTGGTGTTAAGTGGCAAAGTGTTCTGTGATGGTAAGGGGCATTAACCAGGAAGATGCCCATTCGCTCTTGATTTGAAGACGCTTATATAGGATTTGTACGGGAATAGCGAAGAAGGCATGTTTTACGTTAAAATGTGAAAACTGAAGAGTAAATCAGATATATATTCCTTAGGGATTCGAACCCAATACCTAACCCAAACTTCCAGAACGGTAAAAAGCATTAACCAAACGTTTTCTTTTCTGATTGTTTTAATATATTAGTGAAGTGTACTATTGTTTAAATAAAACCTACAGCAAGCGTACCACACCATGCTCCCATTTAATAAAAGCACCGTACCACGCTAAGTGTAGAGAAACTCAACTGACCTCGAACTGCGCGCTGAAGGTCTTGAAGACCCCCTCCCAGACACTGCCGGACTTCGTCAGCACTTGCACGATGTCCCCCACGTGGGAGGTGGCCGCGTGCATAAAATGGGCGTTGTTATACACGCCCTCGGCCACCACTCGGCCGCGGGGCGACCTGCGTAACGATACGTTTACACCATCACCGCGATGTCACAGCGGCCGGCGAGACCGCGGCGACATACACAGGCTACCACCAGGCGACATGCCCCTGGGGCAAAGGCCCAGCCACTTCGGTCAAGAGACGCCCTCGCGCCCGTCCTCAGGTCTGAACGCGAAATGCCGCAAAGGAAAGCATTATACGCAAGCGAGGGGGGAGAGAACGAATGCTGTGTCCCATGACATAAGAAAAAAAGGTGGTGTATATTAAATGACGTCTACGGAAAATAGCAGCAAAAATAGTGAGATTAACAGAAAAATTGTCTGCCATGCACCGATTGCAAATTTTACATAATGAAGATCTCAATTCAACCACCACCACATTCACTACAGACAATACGTATAAAAAAAAACAAATTATTTCGCAGTGCATCACAGATTGGCCACGACAGCGAAATTAGATCTATCCCATTATATCTAAGTGTCGTAAGCGGAGTAACTGGAACCGGCGATAAATAACAAGGTAGCAATGCGATCAGCGATCCACTAGCCAACAACGGGGAACTGAGCCTAAACATCACGAGCCAAACCACAAATGAGACCAGAGTGAAGTTACTGCCAAACACAAATCAAACTGAGATGAGAATAATAAAAAAACTATTTCTTTCACTGATTTACCAATAAACTTGACAATCCAAAACACACCTGATGATTACATATTCACTTTAAAATTCATTGTACAACTTATCTCTCCGCAGCAACTTGAAGATAATAGCAATAGGTGAAGAGTTCAAACAATCGAGTTGAACTACTATATACAGCTCAAAGACCATACACATTTTTTTATAACCAAAGGCAATATTTTATTTATGGATTTTTATATCATTTTAGTAACATGAGTATACATACTAAATACAGTAGTTTTTTGTAATCTAATTTTTGTTGAGGTTTGTAAACATGTGTCATGGATACTTCCAAAGTTCTATTCAAATTGTTTTTTCTTGTCGCTATCCAAATTAGGAATTTCCAAATCACTTAAGTAACATGTCTTTAGAAATATATTTATTAACAAACCTCTTTATATCTCTTCAAATAATCTCCATAATTTCTTTACTATTACAATAGTTTAAAATATACTAGCTTTCAGCGAGACTCGATAAGACATCAGCCTAAAAACAATTTGAAAATAATGTACCAGTTTAAGATGTATAATGTTCTGTATATCTTGATTAGTATGATGTTACTGTTTATTAATAAACTATAATATATTATAATGCAACAATTGATGGTTGATATACACAGGATCATGTGCTGATTGCCTCAAGATTGTTACGTCAGCAAATACACTAGCTACCTTTCGAACTGGAACAAAGTAACGTTTGCCCCATACTTGTATGGTGTAGATATTTATTAAATTTCCTTTTTGGTACATTAATTTTTATATAATGCGATGATTACATGTATTATAAGAGGTTGTATCGCTATTATTAATAATAAATATGTCTCATATGAATGTATCATAACTATATATAGCTATGTAACAAAAGTTACTTATAAAAACTTCTTTATTTCATGATAGTTTTAATGATCAGCCAGTAGTGAGTGTTTATCGGTTGATGATGATAATGAACGTCAGTTTTAGTGATTCAAGTATAAAGTATAAATTAGGAGTATATATGTGATAGAACTAGATACATCCAGTAAATAAACCTCATCTAAAACTACAAAAATTTTAATACTACATCTGTTTATAGCTTTGCTAATTTATAAATGTTAATGCTTTATTACAATCCCACCTGATATTAAGTGGTAATGTGGTCTGTGGTGGTAAAGCGCATAAACACAGTAGATGCCTTGACACTTTTAGCCATATTTTCAATAGCTACAAAGAATCCAATTTTACGTTACTTTTCTTTATTGTTGTATGAATTATATTATACATAATTTTTGATAACCAGAAAGTGCATATGATTATGAACCACTGATAAGGATTACGATATAGCACCTACTGGTGCAAGACGTTTGTGTTGTTAATAGTTGAGATAAGTCATCCTAAATTAAAATCTTCATGTAGCAAAAGTGAAATGTAGTACATTATATTTTCAGGTTATATGTTTTATCATTTCTCATAACACCTGAAAGAATTCTATTAAGTTTTTCATACATTTGTGTAGGTAAAGGTATGTTGCTGCTCAATGTGAGTATTGCTCAAGCCGATTATAATATTGTCTACTAAAAGATTTTTTTAAATGAATTTTCTATAATTAACATAAAGCTATAAGCTTTCAGATATTACAATATTTAAACCCCAATAAAATTAGATTTCATGTTAAATTTGTTTAATGAACTGTAAATTTTAAAGATGATTAGATAACAGAGAAAGATGAATAGAAAGCAAGTTATGCGGTAACATAATGAGGAAACAAGTTATGGATTTTCAATAAGGCAATAGCTAATGTGAAGTTAAATGTGTTTAACAATTAGTTGTTAGTAATTCATTTAAACGATACATCTGTTGTGATTTTGAAATACACACAACTTTGAAGAAATATTGTAGTTGTGAGAAACCTTAGTGTTATAAAAAATTTACATAAAATTAATAAGGCCCTTGAGTTTCTTTTTTCATCTTGTTTCAATTAGTTTCAAACACATAAGCATGAGAAACAGAGAATCAGTTATTAACATTTTCTCATAGACAATTTGGTATCATCAAATACATCATAAACATAGATATAATCTTTATATGTGATTTCAATTAATCAACAGCCTGCAGCAGTCCTTTGCTGGACATAAGCCTGTATATGTGATTTGCATGTTATATTGAAATTATGTTACTTTATATCTTAAATGAAATAAACCACATATTAACTAAAAACACATCAACATTTTAAAAATAATGTTAATTCTCAAGCTTGTAAAAGGTTACTTTAAGGTGATTATTAACCAGTTGCTCGGTAGTTATATGTTAATATGGCTTCATAGAATCTCTTAATGAGTGAAATATTATGTACAAATATAATTAGTTAAAGTATACATTTAGCTGTTAAGTGATTACGGATGTAAATGTATTGCTGTGTTCCCAGATGTCAACCGTGTGCGAGTATGGACATTCACCATCCATGGCTTCACTGTCACCTTAACACCATGTATAATCAAGGTTGTGTTGTAGATAAACAAGATGATTTTTGTATTTTTGTTATATCATTAGATATGTTTTTAATAAACAGAGTTAATAAAGTTTTTTTATAAGCATGTATGCAGTCACCACTTTGTATTGAATTTTTTTAATAAGAGTTATGAAATCAATTACATTACCTCGAAATAATTACAATGCAGTTATATTTTTTGAGAGAATTCATCACAGCCCATGTTGACTTATTGTGATAACTACGTTTATAAGCTCGACAATTGAAAAAACTTATTTATAAATAAAAGAAACAAATAACTTATATAATAAAGAAACAAATACTTATAAATTGATATTAATTAAAAAGCTTTAATTTTGATATTTTAAGCATATACCACAAGAGTTTTATTTTCAAAGATTATTAATAGCATATATTATGTATAATTATAATAATTGTAATATTCATATTAATGAAACAAAAGAATGATAAAATACAAATAAGTATACAAATAGAAATATAAATAACTAACATACTAAGAACTTTTAAGTGATTAAACAGCAAACAGATATTTGTGGTTGATATAATTAGTTTAAACTCTTGTTCAATGTTTTAATTGATTCATGATCAAAATATGAAATATGGTTCATGTAATTGGTACTTTATCCAAATTAAAATTGATTGTTACTTGAGCATTGGATACTGAGTAATGATTGACTTTTGAATTTATAACAAATAATAAAATACTGCAGCGATGTTTAATTATACATCATTGCATACTATTACTTGTCAGTAAAAATATACATATTGGAAGTAATCACATAAATATAGTATATTAAGCTTGCACTATTATATAAACCTAACAATAGGTGCACTGAAGAATTATATTGATTTTTATTATATTGTAGCCCACTCTTTCCTTTTATATAACACCTGCATATGAATTTTTCCAAATTCAGTAATGAATTTCATGCTCATCACTGACACCATGTTTACCTTTCAAATGAACTAGATAGTTCATTACTACAATAAAAAATATTTTCTTTAAATAATCTGTTCAAATGTGTAATAATAAAGGAGAAAATATTTATCTATTTTTTACAGCATTTGCAATGCAAAAAAAAATTAATCAAAATGTCAATCTAATTACATTTAAGACAATGCTCTTGTTCTACCTAACAAAATATACAAAAACCAAAAAATATTTAATAAATAAATAATAGTAATCATATGAAATAATAAGAATATAAAGAGATGAGCTACAAAAATCATTAACTACGATTAACACTGGTTCAAGCAACACTAAAATATATGCTGGAAGTAAGCACAAGCAAAGGAGCCTGCCTATATTACAAGCATTATTGATTAATCACCACGACCGATTGAAATGTCGGAGGTTTCGAACAATGCAGTTTGAATCACAGTGCGACTGCACACAGGCGCAGGGATCAGCTGATCGCAAGCAGCTATTCTAATGATCGTGAGTACGCAGCAAAAGTGGGGCAAACACCCAAAGGAGGCCGCGGGCGCAGCACCAGCGCGCGGCGGCGGCGTGCGGCGCTGGCCGCGGATCCGATCCTAACTTTTGTTTACAGTCTACAATTCAACCCACGCTCACGACACTACTGAAAACTGTCATTATGACAACGAGAAAAGCGAGTATTCGCAAAGCCAACAAAGTCTAGGCCGAATAACAAAGACATGTCACACCGACACTGAAAGTACACCGAGTACTAGGTCGGCCTTACCTCGGCGGCCCTTGGCGATTTTTGCGCTTGTTCATATCTCCTTCGCCCGACTGCCCCGGCGGGTAGGCACCTTCTCGTCTGCGCGTGGGGACCGGAATTTTGGCTAATTATCACTTCTTTCTTTTACAACACAGTCCTTTCAACTTTCGCGGATGCACAAAACTGCAGTTGAAATTAAGAGTTAACACTCGAAATGCGACAACAGGGATGCATCGAATTCACTGAAGTTGATTTACATTTGCCAACAAAGATAAACTAAAATATATCTGAGTACAAAATCGCAGTTCGATTTATTCTTGGGCACTAATCCCAAAAAATAAACGGGTTGGCAGATTTCTCGTGCCTGCAATCAGCGCAGGAATACAACATGGCGCTGTGACGTATTCATCAAAAGAATTGCAAAAATTATAAAACGTCGATAACTATTAGACTCGCACAAGTATAAATAATTTAAATCAAAATTGATAATTTTGGAGCACAACAACAATAATTATTACTCTATAATAAACGCCAATCTCATAAAAGGTCGGCGTATGATCGACTTCCACTCGCGAACTTTCAATATGGCGGATAAAGGTACTTCACTTCAATTATTGCCATGTCAAAATAAATTATAAATTTCTTTTCTATTTTTCTATTACTTTTGCTTATTGAAGAGGTTCACGATTATTTAATGTTTTTAGTATATTTCTTCAAAATTTATTTAGTACGCATCATTCGTAATATTAATGCACTTTGATGTTGTTTTCAGGTAAAATGTAAACTCTTTCCGTTGCATGATGAAATATAACACACTTACATATATTCAAGATTTTCGTGATAATTATATTTTAAAATTAAACTAAATAACAATAAGAATAAAATTATATGAATTAGTAAAACTTTTACATGTTGTCAATGGTCATATCTAGTCTATGCATTGAAAGTAGTCCACAGCGCGGGCGCGAAATTCGTTTATCGATAAGCCCTGACAAAACGCGAGTTAAATATCGATCGCGGCCGTGGTCGTGCCTAAATTTGTAGGTCACTTTAGAAATGAGTCTAAAAAACGCGGCAAAAATGACCCAACGTGAGAAATTCGAGTTGATTAACTCGGAAGTGCGTTCATTTTACGAGTATTGTAAAGAAGCGGGGATGACTGACGAGGAGATGGATATAATATGTCGCCCACTAACAACTGCTGTGAGGAAAGCGTCCATAAAGAGATGGACACGCGTGTTTCTGTTCCTGGTAATGGTGTTAGCGATTGGATATACAGTGAGCCAGACTGAGACATTCCAATGGCACGCGGCAGCGCTTGCTCGAATGGCTTTGATAAAGCTGCTGCCGATTTGGGATTGGACTCCGTTGTACTACAACAAATGTCTGATTGAACGATCGCAACCTCACATCTTGGATAATGACGTGGTCTCTGCTGCGGATTGTATATCTTGTGAATCTATAAGTGAGTAGTTGCACCATGTTATTATTAAACTTCAAATCGAGTAGTATTATATGATAATAATTTAGTTGCATAGTCATTTGTGTTTAGACGGAATTTATTCTCTTATATTTTAATTCAATAATATTACTAATAAACCAATGAAACTCTCTTTTTAACTCTTTTAGTAAAACATTCAAGTAGCTGACATAACGAGATGATGATCATTCTTCTTTCACCCGTAATTTTATTAATTACAGTGCCATTATTTGGCTGCCGAAAAGGACCTTTGGCAAAAGAGGCCTACTTACTTATACATTACACAGAATTTTATATTTTTAATCTTTATTGAGTTATGCTTAATTAAATATATCAAGACATTATTTTTGACATACATTTAAGAAAAAAATAATGTAAATAATTTCTTATTTCCAGAAACAATAGCCCACGTGTCGAATACCAATTACAACGAGGTCTTCAACCATCATTTGTTACGCGGGGCGCCTGTCGTTGTAGCTGACGCTTACTACGACTGGTCCATCACCCGTTCCGAATTAAACTTGACCAGCTTTATTGGTGATGACGATCGTCTCCGGGATTCCGTACCATGCAGGGTACTTACGAACATCAGATTGGGCCGGCAGCCGATGGACTTAGAGGAGATCGTCTCGCGAATAACCAACACAAATATACCCAGCTGGTTCGTCCACTTCCAGAATTGTGACATCCGAGCAGTTAAGTCGTTCCGGCTCCTGGCACCCAGACCTTACTTCTTGTCTCCACACATCCCACCCTCGCACTTCAACTGGCTTCTATTATCTAAGAACTACGATACGCATAGATATAAATATCTCGAGCTGGACGCCGGATTAATCATAATGTCGCAATTGAAGGGTAAAAATTTCGTACAGCTAAAGCCCAGGGCGCCTTGCGAAGAAATATGTTACACTCTGAACTTCGAGGTTATTGAAGGCGAGACGCTGGTGTTGGCCAACTCTTTGTGGGAGTTCGAGTACTTGCCGGGTGATGGCGAGAACGTCGCCATGGTCACCGAGACCGATTGGTCGGAGTCATAATGCAGGCGTCAGATCTGCATTTCGTTGTTACCTGTTTGATACAGGTTGTCCCTATTAAACATTTCTCTCAACATTTGTAATATTCCCAAAAACAATTGCTGAAAGTAATCCGACGTGGTTTATATTATCTATTTACACAATAATGGCAACATTAACGCGATATTTCTCACAAATTAAGCTTTTCTTTGTTATTAGAAAAACATTTTAAAAAGAAGCTATGCAACGAACGATGTGGGTAAAAAGCAAAATATATGTATAAGCAATCATTATTTAATATACAAGATAATTATATAAAATACAAGTTTAACGAAAATAGTGTTTAATGGATTGTAAGTCGTCGACATTTTTAAATCATCAAATATATTTTAAGTGTAAGGCATTAACGGTGTAAGCTTAGAGCGGTTTATTTTAATCTGTTGACATTTGACGTTAAAAAGCGCGCGAAAAGTTTACCTAATTATTGCACACTTTGTTAGCGATTGGTGGCGGTAGTGGTACGCGGGTTTAAATTCCCACCACCACGCGACTGCAGAACCAGATCATGGACCTGCTATAAGACAGGAGATAAGTAAATATAAACTTTTTTAATCAGGTCTTCCAGAATTCAATGAGCTCTCAATTGCTACGCGGCTGTAGGATTGCGTTTTTTCAACAGATGAAAATCGTGCGTGTATGTAAATATATTTAAAAAAAAATCCTTTATCGAGTTCACGTTTATGACCAAATTAACTTAATATTTATTTATATACGTACATATTACGGGCTTAAGTCCTGGAACATATCAGCGTATCTCCATTCACATTGCGAGTATATAGAACTTTAAATGTACTCCATTATATCCTGCACTGTGACGTATTACATAGCACTCGGTTCTCGTCATAGATTAAGGAAAAAAATATCTATCGTTTGCGACATGTTTCTGGAGTCTTCGAGGCAGAGATAATTAAAACATGGAGCCAATTTATTTTTATTATGTAACAACAAGAAAATCAGCAGTTTTAATATTTATGTTTTGTTTTTTTTTTATGTAAGAATAAATAAAGATTTTTTTTCTTAATTACCTTAATTATTATTAAAAAAATCTATGCTTCGAAGACACTGCCTGTGTCGCCGCTGCCGTTGTTTAACGCATATAGAGTTTAAGAGTTTTTAAATGAATTTTGATTGTGACAAAGTACCTCAGTATTACATATTAATTATATTGTAATGTGAAGCATTACGTTGACTTTTATTTAAATCTTTTTTTTACTAATTAGTAGAACACGATTAACGTCCACTGCTAGACATAAGCCTACCTTAATAGTGGGGGGATTTGGGCCATCTCCCCCACGCTGGGGGGTTGGTGGGATCTAGAGTCTCGTTTATTGATTACCATGCTGCACCACGAGCAGATGAGGTTGGCAAAGGCCCTGTGAGGTGTTGTGTGGGGTCTCTTACACACCCTAACCTTCATAACCTATAGCTATACATATATATAAGTAGATAAAAATTATAAAAACATATAAGTATTTTATAAGCAAACAAGATCTCCGACTATTGTCCATGGAATAAAAGAGTATATTCAAATAAAAAAAAAAACCTACACAATTTATTAATTGCATATATAATGCTATACATTCAAAATTATTTACAAATTCATATATATAGTTCTTTTTTGCCATGTCAAAATGACGTTATATCAAGCGTCTTATACTACACTAAATATCGAAAAGATTGTATAATTAAAACCTTTTTTGTATTCGCTTTTAATTAAACTGATCAAAAACCCCATTTTATAACTTAAGCTTCATATTAATACATTGGGTAAAAGTAGATGAATAGAAATAATAAAAAAATCATTATTAAAAATATTTATTCCATTAATGTCTTTAACTACATCACTTCAAAGTGAATTCTCATATACATGTGAATACATAAGCGGTGCAGTGTATATCATCCTAACTAGCGCGAATGATTATCACTTACCAACAACTGAACGTCGTGATTATTTTAAAGCTATGTATAATAAAAAAAGTTTGTAGGTATTTGACGAATTATTAATATCTAGATATACAGTACATAATAAATAAATAGACTTGTGACAGCGGGTTTTAAATATATGAGATATCTGTTGAAAACTGATAGTACGCGATGAAATAACTTGAGAAACAAGATATTAAGTCTCGTTACCCCAGTAATTTAACTAGCTACAACACCCTTCATACTGGAACACAGTAATGTTTGCATTAAAGAAAGAACTCCGTTGGTACCTAGACGGTCCTCGGCAACAGACACCTAACAATAGTGGCATATAATAAAATATATATAAATAGTGTTATAGAATAACTAATCAGTCTTCTCCTTGGTATCGGGACGACGCCGCAGCCAAAGCAGTAAGTTCTTCAGCGACAGCACAACCGGGAACATGATCGGGAGGAACAGGGGAATGTATATCGCGTATCTGTAAAGAAGAATCATGTCGTAAATATGATGATGCAAGACTGGGACATACAGGTTTTAATTATAATAAAAATATATGTATTTGTCACCACAAACGAAACAGGTTTACAGAGAACAGATTTTGTAACTATTTATATATTTCACAATATGTTTGTGGATCGCTGGTGCCTGTGATAGGTAACAAAACCCATGTTACTGGTCACCAGATCTCCAATTCTCGTGTAGGTAACATTACTGTATAACTTTATGTAACATTTATATATATTTGTATGTGAGTGTTGGTGTGTGTGCATGTGTGTTCGTACACGCTTGCGAAAACTAGATTTTAATAATAATAAAACAAATGCCACATAACAACAAATAACTATGTAATGATCTCTAATAGTTTTTCTGTCTCTTCGTATCTTTGAGTAAGAAGCCACTCTCGAACTGCGTTTTTTAAAGTATAACGGTTTAGGGGATATATATTAACTCATTACTGGCCGCTGACGTAGTAATACGTCATTTTTCATCCAAAACCAGTAGCCGCTGACGTAGTAGTACGTTTTTTGACAAAATAACTTTGTGCCAGTTGACTTATTTTCAAGTGTTTTTT
>DWLS01006899.1:0-11205 GCA_018246255.1 Pachliopta kotzebuea | reverse complement strand
GTACTTTAACCTAATTCCGTACTTGGAGTACGAAAAACGAGTCGCGGTGGCGCGGGCTACGCGGTCGTCGGAGGGGGACCACGTATACATATAGTATGTGAGCTAAGAACCAGGTTTCGTAACACTTTCTAATATGTTCAATACCCAAAAATATTCCTTTTGGTAATGACATAAGTAAAATAAACCGTACTAAATAAAAATACTAAATGTTACTTATACTTTGAATTACAATTTTTATTAAATTATAAAAATTATAATTTGTTTGGTGCATATTACGTTGTTATATTAACAGCAAAACATATAGTATAATAAATTTTTATAGATTATAAAGAACTGCCTTGTAGCAGAAAAACATATTAATTTAACGAAATAATTTGGCTCAAGCACCTGTTACTTTACATAAACCAAATATTTACTTTCAAGTAAATACCTGGTTTTAAAACCAGGTCTTATAAATACGTCCATCCCTAGTATATACTATTACTAATTTCAAAGTTCAAACTTCATAACACAAAGATTGTTTGGGTATTATAATTTTATAATGTTCAATATTTTAAATAAAACTGTTTCCCAATGCAGTAAGTATTTAAATATCAAAATAATCTGAATAATACAGTCCAAACTTAATAGTATCTTAAAATAATATAGTTAATTTATAAAAAGAGCAAAAACACACTTAACATAAATTTCATTTAACATATAAACTTAAATGTTTTGTTTATAACTGAGATAAGGATGTAAAAGTAATCAATAGTTTAAAAAATAAATTGCTGTATATTATGAGCCATAATGATTTAGTCTCTAAATTTTTGATAAAAGTTATTTAATAATTTGAAGTTTACAAAATTTGCAGTGTTTCTGTAAAGACCCTTCCCTATGTTGAAATTAAAGACAATTTATATTTTCAGTATCAACCACTGCAAAGCATTCGAGATGTATTGCCTCTCTTTCTGCATTACCTGATACTTATCAAATGTTGCATAAAACTTGCCGAGATTTTGCTGAAGCGGAATTAAAACCGAATGCTGCTAAATATGACAGAAATCATGAGTACCCCGGTGACGCTATTAAACAAATGGGGGATTTAGGTTTAATGGCAATAGCTACTCCGGAAGACTTGGGCGGTGCAGGACTGGACTACCTGGCATATGCAATAGCATTAGAAGAAATATCAAGGGGTTGTGCTTCAGCAGGTGTTATTATGTCTGTCAACAACTCTTTATATCTTGGTCCATTAGTGCATTGGGGCAATAACAAACAGAAAAATGAGTTTGTGACACCATTTTGTACTGGTTTGTAGATAATGTAATTTAAAGTTGTAATGTATAGAGAAGAAAGTTCAGTTTGAAGCTAAAATATATTGATAACTCTTGATATTTATTTTAACATAGTTAATTTTTATAGGAAATGTTGTTGGGTGCTTTGCTTTGTCAGAACCAGGCAACGGTTCAGATGCAGGTGCTGCATCCACTACTGCAAAAAATGTAGGAGATAATTGGATAATTAATGGTACAAAATGTTGGATTACTAATGGATATGAGAGCACTGCATCTGTTGTGTTTGCCACAACTGATAAGAGCTTAAAACACAAGGGAATATCAGCTTTTATAATTCCTAAGCCAATCAAAGGCCTTGAATTAGGTAAAAAAGAGGACAAATTGGGTATCAGAGGTTCATCCACTTGTTCACTTATATTTGAAGACTGTGAGATTCCTAAGGAAAATGTTCTAGGAGAACCAGGACTTGGTTTTAAGATAGCAATGATGACATTAGATGCAGGAAGGATTGGTATTGCATCACAGGCATTAGGGATAGCTCAGGTAATTATCAAAAAACATTCAAAACAAACAAAACAAAACATAACAAAGATTCATTGAGCTTAACTTACTTTTGATTTGCATGAATTATATATGTTTACAGGCATCGCTTGATGTAGCGGTGGAATATGCATCAAAAAGAATAGCCTTCGGTAAACCAATTTCAAAGTTACAAACAATACAAAATAAACTATCCGATATGGCACTACAATTAGAATCGGCTAGATTACTAACTTGGCGGGCAGCGTGGCTGAAAGATAACAAGCAACCATTTACAAAGGAAGCTGCTATGGCTAAACTAGCTGCATCAGAAGCTGCAACATTTTTATCACATCAATGTATTCAGGTAAAACAACTTAATTTAAATCTAATATTAATTGAACAGATTCTTTTTTTAGATTATAAGCAGTGGATGTTTATGATGTGACTGATGATGATTATAAGAAATGCTATTTAATTTCATGTACAAGTGGCTAAAACTTGATTTCACTGTATCCTGTACTCAACCAGAATATTATTGACTGTGGGAACAGCAATGCTGTTGTAGCAGCAAACTTAAAATATGAGAGAATTAGCCTATCCAAATATGTTCCAACCAAAGCCCCTGGAGTCAGACTAGGGACATCTATGTTACAAAGAAAACAGTTGCTCATTACCAAGGAGGCAATTTTATTGCATTAAATGTATATTTTTCGACAGATTCTTGGAGGTATGGGTTACGTGTCAGACATGCCAGCTGAAAGACACTACCGTGATGCCAGAATAACCGAGATATACGAAGGCACCTCAGAGATTCAAAGGCTCGTTATCGCTGGACAAATCTTAAAAGAATATGGAGTCTAATTGTTTTAAAACTAATACTTATAACTTTTCAAACATATTGCAACAAGCAATGTGTTTTTAATAATACATGAATAGTACAGTATTTTCTTATGTTGGAAGCCAGGACTTGCTGTGTGGGAGATGTTAATTAGTGAATACTACCATGATAAGAAATGAATAATAAGTACATGAAATCACTACTTCATCAAATTTAAATCAATTCATATGTAATTTTTTCTATGGAAAGTATGATTTTGACAATCTTTATGCAGAAGTTAAATACACTGCCAAATTTTTTTAATGACTATAAAACTGAAGAATTATTTGTTTGAGTGTTTTTACATGTATTTTAATATTAACTCTGTTGTAATTAGTTTCAAAATCAGTAATATTTATCTACACAGAGCTTTAATTATGTGGTCATCGGTAATTTATTATAGGAGTTATTTCTGATTTATACATGTTACCTCCATCTAATTAGTTGATGAGAATATATGAGTTTGATAAAATAAAATAATATAAAGTAAAAAAAATTGCATGATGTATTATAAACTTTTAAAGTTAAATATTGATTAGATAATAATAATTAGATTTATTTTTGATATAATTTACAATGAAATATAATGTGACTGAATAATAAAATAATACAAAAATAACTACATAATACAATGTCAACGTTAAACTATAGCGGAAATATTATAAATGAAATTATATAAATATTTTTAATTATTACTGCCCAGGTCCTGAAAGAGACTTGTCCATGAATTTCCTTTTAGCGAAACAGAGCCACCATTTGCTAGGCTTGCCATCTTCTGTTGCGAAAACCTGGAAATAAAAATCATGTACAATTTTTTGTTGATATATATTAATAACTGTTAACAACTAGAGAATGATATTTGCTTAAACTGATAAAACTACTAATTAATTACTAAATATTAGGCTCATTATTTATTATTACATCAAATTAAATGGCCTTATTAAAAGAAAAACTTTTATTATCATCATATTAAAGTTGTCATTTTGTAATACATCTCAATCATAATGTAATAAAATGGTCTACCCCAGAAAAGTCTTCCGACAAGAAAGATCAGCTTCAAGTTGAAACATATATTTATAATTTACCTTTTCACAAACCCTGTTGCCTGTTTCTTGCCTCAACTGTTGTAAGTACTGCCTCATCAAATCTGAAAAAGATGTTAACAAAAGATATTATACTTATATTCATTGAAACTACTCGGTAAAATGTTAACCAAACTATTGACAATTTTACATTAGTTATTAAATGTTAATTGTTCCATTAAATACTAAATTTGAATTTATTAAACTCAAATACAGAAAACTTCTTTTTATAGAAAATAACCAAAGGATATGAAAAATCTAATAGATAATATATAATGACAAAATACAAACCTGCTTCTTGTGTACTAGTGGGTTTAGCGTAAACAGAATTAAGAGGAAAACCTGGCTCTCCTGGAATATCAAACTTTGAAATGGCTAGCATATACATCTCCTGCTGGCCCTGATTCTTATTTGAGCATTTTTGTAGTTTTTTCAAACATTCTGAGATATACAGAGTTAGATATATAAGGACTCTATCAGCATCAGACTGTTAACAGAAAAAGAAAATTTTACACCTCAACTTCATTAAAATAAACAGCAAAATTTAAATACATTAATTTTGTGAGAGATATATAATAACTATATATATTACCTTAATCTCATAAAATCTAAAAAATACATTAGCCTTAAAATAATTAAGTGCCTCGTCAATAACATCCAATTCAAGTTTAGGATTGGAAGGCGCTGGGCCTCGGTAAGTAGTACGTAGAGGCAACACCGCCAAGTTTCCGATTGATTGCGAATAATCTACTAATGTGGAATGATAAGCCTGAAACAGTCGATATTCTCTTATATAACAATAGTTTTAATGAAAATAATATATACTCCTTTACATTAACTCACCGGCATATTGTAATTATGTAGATTTGAGATAAAAATATTAATTACAGGAAACTATAGGTTTTTCCTTTTATCTTACTTAACTTTATTGCCGAGAAACACTTAAACTTTACGAAGTTTACAATGGTTTTATGAGGAAAAAAATTAATAACATGAAAATAGTCGAACTAACAATCGCACGGTGAATCATAAGCTTATTTTTCAGTTTATACTTTATCGCTTGAATTTCAACTAAACAGTTGTCAATGACAAAATTTAACATTCCTCATTTTTTTACATAAAAGGAGCAAAGTTATGTACACCGCACATCCACTCACTAAAAATATTTCTTTTATTGCTACACTATTTCGGCGCAAAATATGGCAACACTGTTCTACTTAATGTCAGTCAATTTTATTATTTTTATCTGTGAAAAAATTTAAAGCACGTGTCTTGTAAATGTTATTTGAAATATGCTCTCCCGTGAAATATAGAAATATTGTTAAATTTGGTCCATAATACTTTACGTTACTGTTTGTGTATACACTAATTAATAATGACTTCAATGACTGATATTAAAGTTACGTCATTAATAGAAAATATAAAGAAAAGTCATGAAGTCGAACAAAATGATGAGAAGCTAGCTAATGATAAAACTAAGAAAAACAATAGTAATGATGTTATGAGAGGGAAACCTAAATCCGGACGTTTTTGGAAAACACAAAAAGAAAGGTAAACATTAGTTTTATAATACTTAGTTTTTTAAAATAGTTAAAATATTTTTCGTCACAATGCACTTCATATAACTTAGTAATTTTATGATTTTTTTTAGGTTCTCTTCAGTAAACAAAAATAAAGGATTAAAATCAGACTTTCAGAAAAAAACTGCTTTACGTTTAGAATTAAAACGCACAAAAGAATTGTCAAAAAATATTAAGGAACAATTGAAAGAGAAGGAATTACAAAAAAAGGAAAGGCGACGAGAAAATATAAAACGTGCTGCAGAAAATAAACAAAAATCAGAAATCGTGCAAGTCATAACAAATACAGCTAAACTAAAGAGAATGAAGAAAAAGCAACTAAGATTTATACAGAAGAGAGACACCAATAAAGCTATACAAGAGAATAAATAAATTTATGTGAATGGAACTACTTTATTATTCCTACATTCTATTACATTTTATTTAGTTGTTTGTTATTACTACTCAAGCAGCAGATTTTAGTAAAAACCAAGAGCTTATTGCTGTCACAGGTCTACTTCAACTATTCAGGTGTTGTAGCTGTGACTAAAGAGTTACTCACCATCATGTGTGCTGGTTATGTATCTGCTTACTTTATTAAAAGAACTGGGCAATTGTACTGCTGTACTAGAAACTGTATACTAGATATAATGGCGATATTATTTGTAGTAAAGGCCTCATCGTCTAATTGGGACATTAAGATTCTATAGTATCAACAGTACATAGACCTCTTTTTATGTCAACTAACAATCTTATAGACATTTGTAGACACAGCCAAAGTGGAACTGCTATGCTTTACGCCTTAGGTGAATTTACTTTTAGACATCTGCTGGCTAATAAAAAAGTGATATTGAGTAAGTGATTTATATTATAGGTACAAATGAATACAATCATCATGCTACAAACATAACATTCTCTTTATAAAAAAGTACTTGATTTTTCAACAAAGAAAAAGGTATACGTAAATTACAGATAAAATTAACCTTTTTATGTTTCAACTGATCATTAATAGATAATAAAAGACTCAACATTTCATTTAATATTTTTATTGATATCGTAGGGAAATGCGAATACATATAAAAATATTAAATGCTTTCCATTTTTGTGGGTAAGTAGAATGTCATGTGTGAGAAATATTTACACACCACTCTTGGGAGTTGTGATGGGATGGGACAGTGATTTGAATTAATCAATATATCCATTTACGTATGTACAATAATGGAAAACCTTTTACAATCTTCATATAAGTTTCCAAAAAATACTCTTAAAGACAAGAACTCACCAAGAAAATGGATCCTGAGTTACATTTAACATGGTTCACTAAGAGAGATGCTAGAAGATCTATATATTTAATTCATTCCAATGTTATATACACACTGGTATCCGATGTTACCAACATACAGTAAATGTATAAAAACCATAAGCCTCATTAAAATTATATCACTTTTGTTCTGCAAGAAAATACTGTTCAATGTTATTATAAAATTTACACATTAAACTTAAACATTAGTTACATTAGATTGTAAAAAAAAACTCATATCGAAAATGAATATAAAAAGTTTAAAGAGTTAACTTCCAAATCACACATCTAAATACATTAATATTTTTTCACTTACTCTAAACATAATGTATTTCATTAAATTCAAATAATTTACAACAAATCCGGTTGTCAGCATAAACAACAACAATTTGGTTGTCGATTCTCTATGCATTAACACTAATATCCTCTATATAATACTTCTTTCAACAAACACAAGAAAAAAAATATTCATTGAAAACATCAGTCAAAGGCAGTGATAACACAGGTAAAAAAAACAATGTTAGTTAATAAGTTGTTCATAAAAAATTAAATAATAGAAAACTGTATGTCATAAGTGTTGAGATTCGAAACTCAGCAACAGATCTGAATAGACTGTTGATAGTTTTCATCACCAAGTTAACATTCAATACAAATGAACTGTTACAAAAAAGCCTTGTTCTTTTGGCACTGATCTCATATATAGGCTGCGCAGTGAACTGCTGCATTAACTGGGCTGAGCTTACAAACAATATTTATATTAAAAATAAAATCCTCTTAAAAATATTGAGAATAAAAAACGTCTAGTGTTATGCAATGCTGTTTCTCTTTGAAATTGTACAAAAATAAAAACCTCAAGCTTGTAAAATAGTTTCAACATTGCTCTACAACTGTAATAAAGTACTTTACTCTTCACTGACAACAGGTCCACTAATGTCGGAGACTGTCTAGATATGTTACATTGCAAATCTTACTTCTGCCATAAAACAGGAATGTGCAAACATTATTGTTTTTTCAATATAAATGTAGCTGGTGAAATAACCAAGGTAATGAGAGTTATTATCTTATGTTTCAAGACGACGAGCACAATGTGGTGCTGTGTATACCGTCTTAACTAGTGCCACACTGTTATTTACGGGCAAATGTACTACTTCCCATCATGTGCTCGATTCCCATCTTCATCAAATAAAAATAGAAATCTATATTTTAGCAAAATTTAAGATTTTTTACCATAAGATTGTACTTTTATTCATCTTTCTAAATTATGGATCATTAAAAAAATAAATCTTCTGAATGTACGAAAGAAAAGCATTTATCACTTTCCCTTGTATGTAAAGAGATTGTGAAAAGAGAAACAGCATTATTAGTACATTCACTGAGTATTTGAGGTTAGAGTTTCACACAGTTATGAGTGTTAATAAAGTTGTGGATTGTGAGGCATGCTTGTTCAGTTTACTCTTCCTTTCGGCTATCAATGGAATGGGCACAGCATGGTCAAAATTACTGTACCCATTAAACTCCTCAACTTGAGGTTCTGTAATCGAACCAAGGGGCTTCTATGTTAGCTAATGTGCAACATAGGAGGTTAATTTATTTTTATCACGGAATACACTGTGCACTGATTCCTTAACATACAATTAGACATTGAAATCTAAAAGTTACCCTGTGTAACTTTTTTTAATTAACCTTAAAAGAAACAAAGAGCTTTTTCTAACCTAAATAAATCCTTAACGAATCAACGTGGATTTACATCAAGGTCAAAAATAACATGTACAGACAGTTACACCATTCCTTAATCATATATAATAGGAGTTTATGCTATGAGGAAAGGAAACTGCTCAAAATTAGGATCAGACATACTCCAGCAATTCATAGATGATTGGTTAATTTAGCAGCGGAATGGAGACTAAGTGTTGGCAAACGTTTGTGACAGCTAAACAATCATACTAAACCGATAGTTAAAACATTAGTTACACATTATTACTTATTAACGGACAAATAAATAGTTATCATATACTTATTCATAATAAATGTGACATTTGTGATTTCAATACAATTTAACAATTAGTAATTTTTTTATAATAATTAAAATAAAATTTCTCACATAATAATTACAGTTAGCACATAGAATATTTTTTTATTTGCATTCCTTGCAAAATAGTTACTTGTGATTCATCTATAAAAGAAACAACGCATGGCACGAGTTTACACTGAAAGGACAGGTTAATTTCATTCAGTTCCAGCTTTATGATGAAATGCCTTTGTTCTCGATACTGGAAACGAAGAGCTTTTGCTAATCAGTCAAGGTGAGTAAAGTGCAGGTTGATGGGTGTTGTATGTTCACAAATGGAGTTGGTCTCTTCACAAAATTTTCCTTCAATACCTATATTTTTTATTTCCATTGGGATAGCATTTGACTTTCATTACACATTCTGGTGTATTATCTTGGAGTCTACCTTGAGCTCTCATTAGAAGGTATGACAGTTGTTTATATTTATACCTCAAAACAATACTGTATTTCAGTTTGAACGGATTTGTAGGTAAGGTTAACAGGATATCGAGACTTCATAATCTTGTCACAAAATGTTGATCACGATGTGGTACTATGTATATCATCTTAATGCCACAATGTTATTAGAGGACATACTTTTTACTTTCAGAAGAACATCCTGCTCTTTTAGTAGCTTGGTCTAACCAAAACAAAGAACTTGAGAGCAAGTGTGTTACATAAACTAGAAGTTAACTAATCCAAGTCGAAGACTGCGACGTGTTATCTCGTGCCATGCTGAAGCTATTTAGTAAATACCAACTTTTCCGCCGCTAAGTCCATTCAAGGTTTCGAACTAGGGAGATGTGAACGCGATCGTCTAACAGAGGATGTAGTGGGTGGGTGAACGCATTCACACGTCGAAATCCGCTCCCGATTTGCCATTAGGCGCTATGAACGGCTCACTCCACATTCTTCTGAGATCACCCTGTATAATGAAAATAAAATGTATAAAAAAAATGGTTATGATAATATGATGCTACAATGTCCTTAAAATCAGAACATAGTATGTTTAGGAAGGAATATAAATCCCCTTTCTCTTCCTACTTATATCTCTGTCATCTTCGTCCCCCCCCCTAATCTTCTTCTCTCGGCTTCTCCTCTCCCTTATACTTTTCTTAATATCAGCTTCCGGAGCCCGAATTCGCGAGTTTTGAGTTCGATAAAGCCTTCAAGGCCATAATAGTGGCCGAAGGCAAAAACATCAAACAAAAAAAAAAGGAATACATAGTACGTTTGTTCATCCTGCTTGGCGACAAAAATAGGTACTGTTGTAGTAACTATCTAGAGTTTCTTCTGCAAATTAGACCAAACCTACTTGTTTGAGATACTGTCTGGTGTATTATAGTTATACCTTGACGTAAGCCATGGTGAGTAGCGGCAGCAGTGTAAACGGGACGAGGTACAGCAGCGCCGGCTGGGCGGCTTTAAACACCTCGGCCGAGACCGTCGCGGTTAACAGACCCAGGAAGTAGCCCAGCAATGAGCAGTGGAAGTACGTCAGGCGAGAACCCTGAAAGTACAGAAAGTTGAAAAATGTAAATTTGATACCTGTCCATTAAATATTTTATGAAATAACAAAAACACTGATCAAAAAATTAAATAATAAAACTGTTTTATATATCGTATATTATTGTATGTATAATTTAATGTTATTCACATACCATGGTCCTAGGACCAGGAACCTGTCCCATTTGGCACACCAATGTGGCCTTTTTGTAAGCGTCGTAGCGCAGCACGAAACACAGTAGCAGACCAGGCATAACTATGTCACCAAGACCTAAAACATTTGGGATTTATGTATTTATTAGCTTAAGATGGAACACAAGTTTACAGTGAATGTTTGTTGTATTATATGTAGTGGTAAATCATCATCATTTCAGATTATTGAAGTCTTGAATCTGTGCCACCAAATTTAATTTAATTTTCCATATATTATTGCTCTCACTTATGGACAACAGGAACTCAATGTTATTGTACCAAAGTCTACCACATACTAAATCTTGCAACAGGTGGTCTTAATAACGAACCCAGGTAGTCACTTTATTGGGTTAGTGATTAATTATTATGTAATGGAGGCAGTTAATAGCTAGACACATTGTTTCAAATCTAAATTTGCCTCTTTATTATGAACAGACATATTGCTTCTATGCCAATGGTTATCATACTCTTTTACATTCCTAACATACTGACCAAGCATAGAGAAGTGTCCCTGTTGGTGCATAGAAGGGAACACCAGTTTAGCAGGCAGGGACAGTTTGGGCGCCTCTCGCATGGCCCCGCCCAACTGCAGCCGTCGCGCCACCACGTTCATCGGATTCTCTGCCGGTCTTCAATAGTACAACACTTCGTTATACATCATCTTCAGGTCAAAGTATGCCCGCAAATAGAAGTATGTAATAATAATTTAACATTATAGAAATAATAAAAATTTAGTTTGTCATTAAATAGTGTATTAGCGGCACACACTTGCCGGCGTCAGTGTTCCCGTCCAATTACGATGTGGGCATCTTCAAGAAAAGAGTGAATAGGCATTTGCTAGGT
>DWLS01006898.1:0-11205 GCA_018246255.1 Pachliopta kotzebuea | reverse complement strand
CAGATAAAAGATGTTTTCTTGATCGATTGTTTGACTTATTTAACTAAAGTGATTCTTTTTAAATGTCGCGTATCATGCATCGCGCCGATATATATATTTTATTTATATTTATAAACATATATATCGATGAATAACTTAATGTGGTGTACGCTTGTAAGAGGATACTCATCTATTTAAGTTTTTTTTTATAAAACTTGTTTGAATATATATATTTTTTATGTAATTATTAGCATACCAAATAAAATATAAATAAATATATTCCGCTACTAAAGTTGCTTTATGAATATGAATGAAGATACGAACCTGTATGTAAGAGCGGTATGAACAATGACACAGTTCGATTCTTTATCCGCCGGTGAAGTTACTTTGCTAAGTTAAACTATTCGTGCCAAAAAAAAGCCCATTACATCTGACTCACTTTCATTCACAAGTTACGAAATCATGTGTGGTCTAAACATTTTTTTTATGTACTTTAATAATAAATTATGTATATATTCTACGAATGTATGATAGGAGCAAGGCGTTCACGTAAATGATACACTTGCATTCGCAGCACATAGCGATCATCGCCTTGAGACTTATAATATAAAGTCTCGTTACCACAGTAATTTATCTAGAATTCTAACTATCAAATAATCTTTTTTAATCCATACTAAATAAAATACCTTCTTTATAATGATTAGGTATAAAGCTGCAGACACTAATGAAGAAGTTATCTGGTGAAGTCAATAAGAACCAATGACCATACGGTTATCTATAATCATTCTTAAGATGTTTTATACTTAATCGATAGCTTATTTAATCTGATGATGAATCACTAAATGTAGTGATACTTAAACATATTTTGAGTTTATTACTTCTATTGTATGATTATATAATTGTTAATCTGATTTGATTTGTTTTAATTGGTAATTCAGCCGCCAAACAGTACTGTTTTCCCGGTTTAAATGGTTCTGTAGGATAGTTAAATTACTTGGGTAGCGAGATTTAAAACCTTATGTTTCAAAGCGAGTAGAATATGGTGCTGTGTATACAATCTTAACTAATCCCACGTATTTATGGAAGAGCGTAATAATTATCATTGTGTTGGACTTGATCGTCTCGTCGTATAAATTGAGGACATGACTATTCGTGGTGGTGACTTTTTACTATTATCTATGTAATTGTAGTTTAATATAAGTATACTAAAATAGTTTTTAGTGTATATCAACTTTCTTCTGTTACTTATACTACAGTACATCACGGTTCGGCGCTTGGTAAACAAGATCGTAAACGCGGCGGCGGGTCCCGTCGCGGCACTACGGCGCCTACCTTCCCTCACACGTAACACCCTGATGCCCCTGGACAGGGTCAGTTAGACCCCGTATACATTACAGCAAACATATTAATATCGTTTACATTCATACATTTACTTAATTGATATAAAACAACAGTCTACTACTGGTAGGTTTGTATAGCCGGCGATCATCTAAGTAGGTACCACTGCAGCTTCTATTACAACCGACAAAAAGTACTGTGCCAATATGTAAACAAAAGCGTGTTCTAGCTAGTGAAACTACTAAGGCAACGAGATATAAGGTATTACGTCGCGTTACCCAAGTAATTTTACTAGCTACAACACTATTCAAACCAGAACACAGTACTGTTCGTATAGTACTTCACAACATAGATAGAAGCTAGTGTCAACTGTAGTTGAGTCTCGTTACCCCAGTAATTTCACTAGCTACAACGCTTTTCAAACCAGAACACAGTACAGTTCGTATAGTACTTGAAAGCATAGATAGGAGCTGGTGTTAACTTTAGTTACCCCAGTAATTTCACTAGCCTACAGCATCATTCAAACCGGGAAACAGTACTATTTGACAGCCGAATTACCAATTAAAAGACAGCAAACTATCTTAACCATTAATTATATAATCATACAATCGAAATAGTAAACTCAAAATATACTCAAGCTTTACTACATTTAGTAATTCATCAGCTTAAAAAAGCTCTCAAATAGAAGGACTAATCAAAGATTTTTATTGGTTCGCTGTGATCAGAGTGTTCCTAGTAACATTACTAGATTACTAAACAATTGTCTGATTGTCAAGAACGTAGTTAATTTAGTATGGATTAATAAAGATTGTTTGATAGATATACTGTTAGAGAAATTACTGGGGTAACGAGACTTAACACCTTACGTCTCAGAACGAGTGTAATGTGGGACAATGTATCATCTTAATCAGCGTTACGTTATTATAGGTAAGCGTCACTTACTATCAGGTGAGCGTCTTGCTTATCTCGTCCCCTTTAAAGTCTTATTTATAGTTAGTAAATAATTTGTATACTATAATCTTACTACTTTCAGTATTAAAAGGAAAAAGGATTAATGTTATTAATGATAATATTAGGAGATATAACTCTTATTTTACAATTAGTTATAATAATCATCATTTGATAAATGTCCTCAACTGGACGTAGGTTTCCTCAAAGATCTCCACTCTAACCAATTCTGCGCTGTATATACTTACCGGTTTCCTTCAATCTTCACCAGATCCTCAGTCCATCTTGTTGTCTTACAGCACTGTTTACTGGTACACGGCTTCCACTCTAGGATCTTACTGCTTCAAGGGCTGTCAGTCCTTCCAGTAATATGCCTTGCCCATTGCCATTCAAGTCTAGCAATTCTTAGTTCTACGTCGATGACCTTATTACTTCTAAAAATCTCATTTCTAGCTAATAAAGATTCTTGAGCAATTCTTTCATTAATAAACAATTCTAATTATTCTTGATACTTTACCTTTACAGGTTTTTTTTTACTGTTACGTTCTCCTTTTGTGTTTTTGGTAAGTAACTTTTCTTTTCTTTCATTTTATTTTAATTTCTATCTTTTATCTTTCTGTTGCCCTAACTGTACTCTTCTTCTATTCTTTACAATATATCCTTTCTCTTCTAATATACTAGATTTCAATTTCATATGATCTCATGGTAGTATGATGATGCTTGGAGTATTCCAGCTCTCATACGGTGATGCTGTTGTACAGCAGCGGTATATTATATATTACATATATATATACGTACATTAATTATTTTTTTTTACTTGAACTCAATTGGAGCACCTGAAATTAGGGTCCAACAGTAAGAATTAATGCCTATGGATATTCTGTACTAGTCAATTTAGGAGGTGGAAGATTCTGTTGTAGGTGAAGTGTGAAAATTGTATTTAAAGCATAAAAAAATGTGTTACGTACTTATTTATTTATACTTTTAATAATATGTAGTAGTATATATATACTTTTATCTATATATACATATAACAATGACAGATGATATACGAGTCGTATCTCTTCCTTTGTTTCTATTAGGACAGTGCATTCATTATTCATCTGCCATTCGAACAATGGGAATGAAAAATTGAACATCTCTTTGATCATAGTATTTAATGTGTTAAATTTTTAATTTATTCATATTTATTTATTTATAACAAATCAATATCATCATCAACTAATAGACGTATACAGTTAGATATATACTTCCCTCATAGCTCACATAGATAAATAAATCACCAATTAATTGGATTATTATCATCATTGGCTGATAGGTGTCCACCGCTGGACTAAGGTTTCCCACTAAGATTAAACATTTTTACAAAAAAAAAAATAATTATTGTTTTTGTCTCTGAGAGTGAAGATTGTTTGGAGTAATGTTTTAGTACATAGTTATTGTTAAAACTTACTTTGTTTTATGTAAATGAATAAATATATATACAGACTATATTAATAATTTGTTAAGTCTATTAATACTGTTTCTCTATCTATCTCTCTCTTTCTATAAGTTTCCTTATTTCTTAGGATTTTGTTGACTTACCTTCGCTCCAGCGCGTCTCATGTTAAAAGACTGACGACTAGTCTTGATCATATCAATCTTTTTTCTTTTGAACATTCGATGGTTAAAACGAAAAATATACGTTGATGCTGCTGGATAAAGAATGATTAATTAGCGCCTTCAGTCCAGCCCCTGGCCAATCCCAAATGAACTCCGAGTAATCCTTTCAAAGAGCTCATGAAAATGAAGCTCGCTCAGTACCAGAGTGAATTATAATAACAAATGTTAATTATGGACCCCCAAAACATTCGTGTTTCCAACTTAAACAAAGACCTCGACCTTAAACTGGAATTAATCAAACGATTTCTTATTTAAATTTCCTTTGATCCAGCATAAAGAAATAGAGAGAGAAAAATGAGAAAAACACTTATTTAAGAAGAGAAGATACGAATCTTCTCTTATATTGGATAATTTTGAATTCCAATTGGAGTTATAGTAGATCTCCGTTGCCGAAGACCCTCTGTGTAGATATTATCGCAGCTCCTTATTCTACTGCCGAATAGTAAAATTCATACATTACTGACTTCCAGTTTGAAGTGTGTAAGCTATTGAAATTACTGGAGTAACGAGACTTAATACCTAACTCTTAATGCGACGAATGTAATGTGGTGCACTATATATAACCTTAACTATCACTGCTTTGTTATGAGAAAGCGTATCACGTACTATTAGGTGAACACTTTGTTCGACTCATTACATTGTATTAAAGCAAGGAGTTGAGAGGACCAAGAACTTCATAAAGTATTCCCATTTTTTTTGGCGAGACTATCAAAGCTTTCACTTGACAGTAAGTGATTCGCTTGCCTATAACATAGCACTGTTCAAGATAGTATTCACAGCACATTACGCTCCTAATCTTGAGAAGGTGTTAAGACTTGTTACCTCAGTAATTTCACTAGCTATAACTCTCACTAGCTATAACTCTAGACTGTAACACAGTAAGATACTTTCCTAGACGGTCAGTAACAAGAGAGATCTATCATAATAAGGCTCTGTTTATTATTTATATACTATACTCTGTTCATCTTCCTGAGATATGGTACATATCGTTACAGCAGTACGTTTACTAGAATTAGTACTAAAATATCTGTTTGTTGAAGCAATTTTTAGAAAGTATCAATATGATTTTCACCTAATTTTAATAAACTGGTATATAGTTTATTTATATTATATACCGGGCTATATATTAGTATATAGTATACTATATACCAGTATACTTATAACAAGTATTTTATATACCATGTACTATGCAATAGGAGCTAACAAGGTATAGAGATCTTGTTTTTTGTTGCGGGGGAAATCTTCTATAGACGCCCTGCTTATGGAGGGAAGTTAAGGTTAATTTAGATATATATGTACTAAAAACCCTTAGTGGTCATCCTCAGTGCATTGCGGAAGGCCCCGGGATGTACTACGGAACTCACCGGTGCCTCCCTGCACTGCTGAGCACATCCCGGGAGAGCTGTTACCCTCCCCAGCATAGACAGTATGCTGCGACATAATACGAGACCACTTCGCACTTGTCCGCCCCGAGTTCACTCAATGTACAGTGAAGGCCAAAGCCCGTGAACCGGTCACTCTTTCAATCTCCTTTTACTACAGGCAGGGCTTACCTTACTCCTATTCTTGATAGCTCGAGACTACAGGACTAAACAACAGAGACCTATCACCCCTAAAATATATGAAACAGTACTTTGTACATTAAGTTTTTTACATTAAATTTAATATACTAGAAGTATAGCGACTGTCTGGCATTGGTATTCATAAATAAATTCAAAAAGCTACATATTATCAAGCTCCAGTAAGCTCCAGAGAATATTGCTGCTGATGTATGTCCTCTGGTTTTATGTTGCGGAAATATCAAGTCGTTTGTATTCACTTTACGTATCTATCGCGATGGCGAAAGTACTAATGGAAATCTTAAATATATCTTGAATTATTTTTTGTATACAGTTAATAATTCAGAAATAAGTAAATTAAATTAAACCTGAAAGTCCTTTTTATTTCGCTGAAAAAGCTCTGGTTATAATATATAAAGTATTAGATATATTTATTTAGCTTAATTTATAATTACTAGTAGGTTTCTGTTAGTGAAGACTGTCTAGGTTAGTACCAACGCAGCTCCTATATCTTTACGCCAAATAGTAATATACAAACATTACTATGTTCCAGTTTGGAACGTGCTGTATATTAGTGAAATTTACTGTGGTAACGAAACTTGACTTGAGGTGACGAGCGCAATGTGGTGTGTATACCATTTTAACCAGCGCTACGTTATTGGCAAGCGTATCAATTACTATCAAGTGAACGCTTTATACGTCTCGTCGCCTTGTAAAAAGAAATACTTACTCAAAAACAATATAATTTATAACTTAGTAATCTAAATTTTATCACGAAAAGTATCAAGAAGATTTCGATATAACGGATTACCCATAACACAGCGCTGATTAAGATGGTATAAATTACACTACACTGAACTCATCGCCTTGACACATTTATTAAGTCTCGTTACCCCAGTAATTTCACTAACTATAACACACTTGGAACTGTAACACATGTTAGTTGTGTGTAAGAAGAATAAAGTGATATAATATTGTGAAGGAATGATAGAGGTTGATATGAAAGATAAATGGTAAAGTAAGGAAAGTATGGAAAAGTAAAAAAAAGGAATAAAGAGATAGTAAAATTCCCTGTCCAACTTTGCGAGGGAACGAGTATAAAATAAACTGTAACACAGTAATATTGTAGATGTGTGTAAGAAGAGGAAAGTGATATAACATTGTGAAGGAATGATAGAGGAAGATATGAAAGGTAAATGGTAAAGTAGGGAAAGTATGGAAAAGTAAAAAAAGGGAATAGAGAGATAGTAAAATTCCCTCTCCAACTTTAAGGGGGAATGAATAAAAATAACTGCAACATAGTAATGTTTGTCTAGTACAAAAGGAATTGCGGCGGTCTATCTAAACGGTTTCCGACAATAGAGACCTACCACCAGTAATAATGTCATATTTACGAAAGCTGTACTTAGAACATGTTAGTTTTCTCACAAATTATTCACCAGTAAACCATTTATGAATTAACTTAATTCGGAGAATGATCTATGAAGAATAATTGTATACTTTTTGATTTAATTATTCCTATTGAAAGAATACAACATCCATACTCTTTATATTGATATATCGTATATATGATCCAAAAGAAAATTCCGCCACCACAGTCGCCTGTTCTACCTGAGTGTTCATGAATAAAAGATTCCGTTTGATTTCATTACCACTTCCTCCGTCAGACGAGCTCCTCGACATGGAATTGGTAATATTAGATTCAGTCGACTAGAATCGATTATGCTAATAGGACAATGTGTGAACGTTATCATTATAGACGTATACATATATACATGTCGCAGACTTTATAGGTACCGCCGCAGCTCCTATTGCAGCCGACTATACAGACTATACAGACATTATTTATTTTTATTATTATAAGCCTTTTGCAACACCTAAAATTAGGGTCTAATAGGCGGACTTAATGCCTACTAGCATTTTCTACCAGACAACCTTAGGAGGTGGGAGATAGAGTAGGTGAAGTGTGAAAGATATATTTAGTGCTAAAAAAATAATAATAATCATAATATAGTATATACATACAATTCTATATATAAATACAAAAGAAGATATGAAAATACATATATTAATAAATCATTAAATACTAAGACAACCTAATCCTGTGATTCCAAATAGTTACTCTCCATCAGTCTCCTGAAAACTTCTTTGTTTGTAGCTCTTTTAATATGATCAGGCGAGGAGTTCAGAGTCGTGTTGCCTGAACTGTAAAGGAGTTACCTACAAACCCAGTGAAAAGTTGAGGAATACTAATTGTTAAATTAGTAGTTGAACGGAGTTCCCTGTCATAGGTTGAAGAATGCAATTGAAAATTTTGTTTTAGCTACAAAGGAGTTGGAGGACCATTTAGAATTACGAAGAAATCAAGTAAAGTCGCTTTCTCATCTACCATTACAAAACCTGTACATACACATATGTGTATATAGTCACATTTATATGTCCTTATTTCTATTATTTACTATAGTACATATACTTTGACAATATATTGTAAACTTATTTCTAAGTAATTCACATTTTAATAATTCGTTTAAACTATCAGTATGTATTCTTAGGCCTGTTTCCTGTTCAAATTGATACAACATCCTATGAATGGGACACTCCGTTAGTAAATGAGGAACCGTTTCCTCAGCAGCGTCATCACATATACACGATGGGCTCTCCCTACATTTGAAGCGGTTCAAGTATTGCCAGAATTCTCTGTAGATAATCTAAATATAAAATTGTAAAGGAATAAAAAAGAAAAAAATATAGAAACAAAATCAGAAAGAGAAAAGTCACCGAAGAATGTAAACAGATATGTAGTAATGGTAGAGTGAAAGGAGTTACATTATAGATGAGAACAGTGAATATAGGAAAAGTATAGAAAAGGAAATGATGGAAGATGAAACAGAAGGAAAAGAATGAAAGAGAGAAAAATTCCATCTCTCATTTCAAATGGGAACGATTTAAATAAAAATTATGCTTTGGTCGTTTTAAAATCATTTGGTTATAATTCCTTATGTCAATGTATGGGACATGAAGTCGTAATACCCTAGTGGTTTGAGCACCTGCTCCGAAGGTATCGGATTCGAATCCGACTTGCACTAGTTAATTGTTTAATTTATATGCAATTAGTATAACAACTAATATATCGTGCTTTAAAACTTGTATTAAACCGCGTGGCTATAAAATTAAAAAATGTATGGGAAAGAATATATAAGATCACTCTTAACCATAATAACGTTAGTGTATAGAAAAAAAGTTAAAACAATTATCAGCATAGAATAAAATATAGGTTACAATTGTTAATAACTTGTAACTTTTCTTTTACTTATAAAGTCAAGTTGAATTTAAGTATTGTAATTATATTATTTCATATCTTTTCTTTAAATTACTATTGTAAAGAATATCCTGATAAAGTCTTATTGGTTCATTATCAGTAGATGAATGACTGATTAAATTATCAATATTGAAAAGGTCCCTCCGTCAGGGCTCATCAGTAAGCATTACTGGTACTCAGTCAGGAATGCGGGGTCCGTCTATAGCTCTACGAATCTATGGAATCTTTATTTCGCAGATATTTTTCTTATGATATTTATGTATATGTTGTTAAAGTAATTTCAAGAGGTAACCAATTTTAAGTCTATTTTAATATATATTTTATATATGTAATTATTTAGGTATTACAATGTTTATAGTAATACTAATTTAATATAAAACAATTTTAGTATTACTCTCTATCAGATGATTGTATCACCGTTAGACTGATGCGCTGACTTAAATACTCCTTAACGCTTGTAACTTAAAGTGGAACAGCTACATGGATACTCTTTCAGGATGATATGAAGTACAGGATATGGAGATGAGAAATCCGAAATTAAAAGTCTTTAGCTCATTCGGTTAAAGATATATAAGGTCATAGAACTGTAGGAGGGAAAGCTAAAAAGTAAAAAATCACTGAGAATCGAACTCATGGCCTTTATGTTTTTTAAATTTATTAGGCCATTCCGGTACATTCTAATTTAATAAGGTACTCATCATCATCATAAGCCGATAAACCCTCACTGCTGAACATAGGTCTCTTCGAAGGATCTCCATTCCGATCGGTCCTGTGCTCTGCATCCAGGGCATACCTTCGACCTTATATCAAATCATTAGCCCTCCTAGTGGGAGGCTTTCCAGAACTTTTCCCTGATATTATTAAGAGCTCTGGTTTCCAGTACATTACCAAATTACACTGTATGAAAGGTTTTAGTTAGCGTTGTATGAAAGGTCATACTTAGTACTATATGAAAGGTCAAAGCACTATGGAAAGGAAAAATCAAAAAAGAAAAATCTCTAGGAAGGAAAACTTGAACAAAAATATTAACTAAAAATTGAACTCATGACCTTTATGTTCAAGGCGTGAAAATTAGCCCTTAGGCCATTCCAGCATATGCTAATCTTATAATGTAATAGACCCGGGTAATAAGAAACATGCGCCGTCTCTCTACATAAGATATATATATATTTTCATATATTTGTATACATATTTACCTTCTCTTGTATTTATGTATAGAATTGTATGTATATATAAGTAAATATATGTACGTCCCACATTATTAATATGTTTTTAAGCTTTAAATCTCTTTCAAACTTCACTGAGATTGACTGGTAGAGAATACCCATAGGAATTACGTTCGCCTATTGGACCCTAATTTTAAGTGTTTCAATGTAGTCCAAATAAATAAAAAAATAAAAATGAGATAGATCTGTATACAGTAAATTATTCTAACTACATATACGAGCGGTGATATATAGATATTCTCCAACTAAGACCTGACAATGAATACTAATTTTGTAATTTTATTAATAGAAAAGGAAACAGCCTTTGTAAGACGGAGTTATGTAGAACTTCTGTTCAATTGTGTTTAGAGCTTAATTTCAATATTAGGTAGGCTTGAAAAGACTTAAACAGAATATCAGGTTAATAACCTATGTGAATGCTTAACATTTAAGATAAGATATACATAACTTAGATCATATTTCAACAATTGATAAACGATTAGATTCAACTACTACTCTACTAAGTAACTCATTGTAACGGCAGAGTATTGGTTGGTTATTCAGGACTTTCGTATTTTTCTTAAGTTTAAGTTGTTAAGTTTAGTTCGAAGTGTGAAGGTTAATTAAGCTTTTCTTATGTTACTTCTCTTTTGTTTCAGATTTTCTGTAACGAAGCAACTGCATCATGATGCGAATAGATACGCTACAGGAAGTTAATGAAGTCGAATACTAAAATGAAATTTGTATAATGACTGAAACGTCAGGTTATTATTTTGAATATATATATAAAAATGTTTGTATGTAGTGTTGTATATTGGACGTTAGTGTATGGTGGTGAATGTATGGTGGTTTTATAATAAGTGTTACCAGTGTGGTGGAGATATGCAGACGAATGTACAGATAGACGCTAAGGCGCTTCGGCACTCGCCGGAGCACGGCAAAGCGAAAGGGACTTACAGAGTTACTGCTGAGGTAAGTTCTTACTACATCACAGTAAGTTTACTATGAACATTTTTTTTAGCATCTATACGAGTAAGGTGAACACCTGATATTAAGTGATACGATTATATTAACAGGCGTTGATTATAACAGCGTACATAATACGACATCCAATTATCGCTTTGATATTGTAATCTAACAGAGAATGCCTTGTGGCATTATGTCCGCCTTTTTGTTTACTGTGTCTCTCATGTAC
>DWLS01006897.1:0-11206 GCA_018246255.1 Pachliopta kotzebuea | reverse complement strand
GCAAATTAACCGTTACCTGCCGCACACAAGAAGCGCTATCGCGTCGCTTGGGATTTCTCGACATAAAATTAAACAAGTGCTATCGCGCTGCTTGGGTATTTTCGTACATATATAGCGAAAGCGCGATCGCGCCGTTTGGGATTCTTCGACAGTGTTTTTTCAATACCGTCTGGGACTCAAACGGTTAAAAATATACTGACGCAATTTATCTATTGTCGACCAGCCAGATCGTTTCTAATCACCAGTATCATAACTTCCGTATACAAATGAGATACAATTACTACATCCGGTAGTATTGTACTCGGTGCATTTGCAGTCATATTTAGAATGAACACCAACACAGTATTTATATTAAACCTTTTGAGCTTGCTAATTATATATTTGTATGTACTGTTTGTATTCATTTGAAGTAGAACATATTAACCGAATCCTAAATATATGTAATAATACGCCATAATTATAAAAATAGATGATAAATTTTGTTTATAGTCCGATGTGGCATTCATTCCTCCATTTCTCAGGAACTATGAATCTATTATAAGGTTTAATATGCTTTATATATTAATCAAAGTCAGCGATCTATCAAAACAAGTGTATACGAGTAATCATCGTTTAGTATAGAAACTTATCTTTTATACTTATAGGTATACACTACTATCGACATCTTTCCTTGTACAAAGTTTTATATTTGTTTACTCAAGGAAAATCTTCTGTGTAGACCAGTTAGAGCACCCCCGCCCACTCTCACCTACCATCGTGTTTCGTCAAAGGCAACTAAGGAAAGAGTAATTTGAACAGCTTCACTAGTACTCTTGTCAGCCCATTAGTAGAACAGTTCCAAGAGCTTTGCACAAATTAAAATGACTTTAATGATAGAAAATAAAACAATCATTTCAATAACTTTTCACTTTAAAAACTAATCTATCAAAAAATGTCATAAAAGTTAGACATGAATATATGTTTAGAGCCTATTAAAGCCTAGGTCGTGACGTCACTCGCAGAGCTTACGTCATGGCCGTGACGTCACTACGTTTGGGAATTTATCTGTCTGGTATATCTGTCTCACTCGTGTCGTCTGCATTCCGATCTATAACGATTCTCTGCAGGTAAAATTGATGTCTCGCTCGTATTCTGCGTTGATTGTATTGAAAATTTTTTTTTTGTAATGCTATTCCGTTCAACGTCGCATTCAGGGCGGCTTCGATGGCATCGTAACCTACTTATTAGTCATTTATAGCGACGATAAACGACTATTAAATAGGTCAAGTATTTAAAGCAGACAGCGTATTTTGAAGGACTAGCAATTGCCTAGACATTTGCTCGTGTTATATCTTCTTTTACAATGACGTCTAGTATTTTTATGGCATGTACTTCAATGTCTAACACTAGATACATTTAAAAATATTGTAACTCTTGTCTTTTAGAACCCAATTCACTTTACTTACATATACCATAACATTTTGTGTATTTACTATACGGAAACTACTCGTGTGTTGTTTGTTATAATTTTTGGCTTAACTTCACTTACGTGTGTGTCTGAGAATAGTAAGTGCGAGATAGATGTTAAGTGCACGCTACGATTTACCATTACATATGATTGTGAAATATCTTGCACGGCGCTTTTGGCATTACTCATAGCCGTATAAACAACTAAATAGTAATAAATCTATCAGTTTTAATGATTTACACATCAATATACATATTTATATTATAGCATGTTCAATACACTTTATGCATTTCTATGGAGATGGGATACAGATGCTGAAGTAACGGTTACGTTATCTAAATTTTTGTCGATTTTTCTTTTTTTTTAAACTCTCAGTTTTCAATAGTTCAAAAAGTCAATGTTTTGGATTATTTCACTTTCTATTAGCATGAAAAATTTGATAAAGGTAGCAGACAGTCTCCATAAAATCGCGTGTCGCCGCGATTTTGTTTGAATCGTTGAACTTTCGGAATGCTTATTTATAGTTATCGCACACGTGGTAGTTTTCCTATTTTGGGTGGTAGAATTTTAAGTTTTAATACAGTGTAATAGGGGTGGAAATGTCTGGATTGCACGAGGCGCAGGCGGAGTCGATGACCGAGTATTGATCCCGGTAAAGTGGGTCGCGACCCGTTTCCCGTTGCACCACGGACAGTATGGGGAGAGGTGGTTGCAACGGTCACCTCCACGCCCCAGACAGACACGCCATTCCAGGGGCAAGGATAAAACCTTGCCATTCTGTTTTTAAGTATGTCTGACGGCGGTATTAATTTTGTGACAGACCTTTACTATAATATAACATTACATTAATTCCGGACGACCTAAAAATAACTAAACGAGATTTTTTTTAAAAACAATCTTACGTGTTATTGCTACGTAACATTTATAAAGCAATAAAATAAGACATCAAATAAACCGCTTAAATGTTAAGCATTCACGTTCAGCAAGAATAGGTTTCCAGGTTTCCTTGAAACTTGTGATAACAATAAACACAGTAAAAGGCTGTAACTGGTACGATAACATTAAACGAGCTATATAACCTCTGCCTGGCAAACTTACTTTACTTAACAATCGATTTTTAATATTGCGGAATCGAAAATCCTTCCCTGTTTCAAATTTGATACTTATGTTTCGGTATTATAATTTATTGTAGCTTAATAACGGAATCTTTTCATTACTATAGCTTACAAAAGGGACTCAAACACAACCACATAAGTTAGGGTAATATGCTGAATGCTGTTTTAATATTGTATGATGGTTCTAGTCCAGTGCTCTTTACATCTCCGTTAAATAAAAAAACCTTCAGCCGGCTATGAAAAAAAGAAAGATTTATGGACGGTATCATCATATTCGGACTCCTGATATATTTGTACCTCCTATATTAATTAGGCGTTTTTGGTCTCATTGAAGATTTTGAGAACTAAGTGAAGTGGTGTAATGAGTTGCTATCGGAATAGCACCGTGGGTACATTCGCATGGAAGTCGTGAAAGTTGATTCGCGAGTCCTCCCTCCACACCCGCTGCACCACCCCGTTCCCCGACGCCACGAAAGGACCGCATTAGACCCACTTTCACCAATCAATCTTCTTATATTGCTTTTCATATCGATTATGAAAATTTCTTACTTACATTATGAAAGATTCTCCGGATATCACGCATCGTATTTAGATATAGAGATTAGTAATCACATCAATTCAACGATCTTTGTTTAATGTTGAAAAGTTACAAAAAACGCATGTTTTATTAACGAATGGCTAACAAAAACTATTTTAAAATCTATATATTAATATTTAGGATCTTTTCTAATTAACGACATAAACGAGACGTTCACCTGATATTAAGTGAAATATTCTTACCCATAACATCGTGGGGCTGTATAGAATTATATAGTTGGTTCCACATTGTGCTATTTACCGTGCGGTATATTTTAATTTTTCTTACCGCAGTAATTTATCTAATCACAACGATTTTTGAAGCATTGCGAAATCAGAACACAGTAATGTTTGCACATTCCTGTTTATCGGCTGCAATAGGAGCTGCGATGGTATCTACTTAGACGGTTTGTAGCAACGGAGCCCTGCCACTAGTATATTTAGAAACCTTTTTTACATTATCATTTTAATAGTATGTTTTGATTTTTTAAACTATTTCCTATTTTAAATATCTACTATAACGAAAGTACTCTATACTGCATCTCATAATTTTTGACTTACCTTCACTTACGTGTATATCATGTAAACAATTTATGTATTGCAAAAAAGACTAAATTAGATCGATTTTTTATTTTACGTCACGAAGATTGATTAACATGTAAAGAATTCCCGCAAATTCACATTATGATAAGTGAAAGATGGAAGGTAGTAAAACATGATCGTCCATAATAATCTTGCACACATATTTTGGACTCCGGAACAGCACTGCTATTTAGGAGCAGATTAATGATGTGACGGTGGCGTCGAAAAATGCTCCATTTAAGCTTCACACGTTACTACAGTAAAAATTTCCTTAAAGATATTGTGTTAAATTTCGTTGAACTTGTGATTTGGTTGTTATTGATAAACACTTATCAACAATCTGACGTGTATATATTTATCAAAATCGTCTGCGACATTCTAGAAGTTATACTTGCGTGTGCGTATTTTCGTCTCGTTGCTAGGTGATTAATTTGGGACTGGCCTTGGAGCGAGTCGATTCAATGTGAACTCGGTTAGGAGAGGTTAAATGCTTTTATATCGTCGACGTTATCGGTGGTTTCATAGTACTTTTTTTAATTAAATAAAAATGTCCTTTTGAAAAGTGTAGTAGTTATTCTCATTGCTAAGAGACCAGACTTTTCTCAAAAGCATAGTCAAGGAGATTCACAATGCTTGCCAAGTGCAGATTGATGAATATCGATTCTAAAGCTGAAGTTCAGCTGGGATCGAACTTACACGTCCATCATAATTATAAACTAAGCTGTTATTATCATTTTTTTTAATATTTCCTGTCCTTTTGGATTGTCTGGAACAGATCGCTTATAACGACAAAGCCGCCTTTACCCAGAATGAGATTATATGTGTAATTATTTAAGTATTTGATATACCATATAATGATCAATGAACAGTTTATCTATCTAAACTCTTACCGCGTCTTTATTGTTATTTTTTTTTCTTTTACATTTAAAATTTTATAGAACCAGTTAATATGCAGGCGGAGCTTATTAATATCAGAGCAGTGACTGCATTCGCGCATACGTTTTGAGTGCGGGGTGAATAACAACAATAATGTTTATGCAGGCGGCGGTGTGGTTGCTTTGTTATGGTTGTATCGCGCTGGAGTCACGTGTGTACGTGGTGTAAGGTACGTTTGTACCACTAAACTAACCAAACATCTCGAAAAATCAGCTAAATAGCTACTGAAGTTGATTTTCATTCCTTGTACCTTAACATCGCTGCAGTTAGTAAAATTACTTTGCTAATCAGAATTACTATTGGTGATGTATATATAATCTGACTGGTTATTATGAGCAGATGAACTTCCTGCTCCTGTCGTCTACTTAGCCTTTTAAATAATTTAAACATTCTTTAATAATTTGGTAGTAAATCGATTCCAATATATTTTTGTTGCGTTTTCAAACAATAACAAAGGATTTTCTCAATTCGGCGCATACTTTATAGTCATGTAATTGTATACTATTCCACACTATGAAACAGTATAAAAAATTGTCAACGATAATTTCATAAGGTTATAGTTAATAATAAATAACCCACTAACACAGTTGTGTGGGGGCATATAAAAATAGCCGGTCGCGCTGCTGCCGCTCTCCCCCACTCCCCACTCTTCGACTCCCCATCGCCTCCCCGCCGATAAGCGGCTGCTGAAGTTGTGAAGACGCCTCGAACTTACTAAAGCGCCTCCTCGGCCTCGAGTGTTTGCTCTAGTGTGAAAGCTTTCGCGGGTGCTTGCAATAAAATGAATAAAAAGCAGCTGTTCCTTTCAATGTAGTACGCGGATAAAGTATTGCGACACGGACGGTTAACACATGTGCCCTTGTTACCTCAACGAAGGAAACACTTTTGAAATTATTTTTTTTTTGTTATAACGCGATAATAACCCCGACTCCGTTTCGAGGTCAATACCACGATTAGTTTATTCATAATTTTTATTGACGTTAGTTAGCATGAGCCATCGGGTGGAAGGGTTTTTAAAATCTACATGCTTGGGACTACTGCCCCAAGCTATGATGTGAAATTAATAAAAACTGAGAGAAATATATTTGGTAATACAAGTTTCTTATATACTAAGGTTACACAATGGGTCCTTATGGCTAGTTTATGAACTATATGTGATTAATGGATCTGTTATCCGAGTATAACGGGTTTCTATTTCAGTTTATCAGTAATTGATTCCCTTGTTCATTGTCGATCTTTCTCTTAACTAACATAACTTCTTAGACTAATTTATTAGTAGAAATTTGACACATATTTTTAATTTGAGTTGAAAAGAAAAATGCTTAAAAATTGTACTATAATGTACATGTTAAGAAGTCAATATGTAGAGAAACTATAGTGTATTCTTTACCATTTATTAATTATTGATATAATCTGTCGTCGTCATTATTTTATTCCATATATGACATTTTGGAGAACACAGAATGAGTTGCTTCTAGATTGGTGCGCTTTGCAGTCAGTGACTACATTTACTATCAAGTAGGGTCATGGTCAAATACTAATAAGTACCATAAAAAAATATTAAAGTTTTGAAATTTCATTTGTTATAGACTAAAATTTTAAACTTTAAGCAGCATTTTAGTATTCTCAGATAAATTGTATGTGCAAAACGGTCTCTTGTTCGAAGTCTGACCACCTGATGTGATAAAGTAAGCGTTTTTCAGTTTTAAAAAGATTTTTTTTTATATATATATTTTGCTCAAAATTATCAAGAGCACTTTGTTCTGGGATTTTAATTTAAAAGAACTTACTGGCCTATAATAGCAAATTATAAAATTTAAATTTGAAGTCATTCACAATGTTTTCGCTATCTAGTATTTTAAGCAGTTTAGTCGACGTACTAGATAAGGTAATTTATGTGCGCATAATTAGTCTATAGATAATGCCGCATTACGCCGTAACAGTGAGGATTAATCAAAATTCAAACATAGCTTCGTCAGTGACTCACCGGAGGCGGATACGAGACCCGATCCCATAAGTATCGTTGCACTCCTTATAAAATCACGTTTGCTTCAATAACCGGAGATCCTGCTTTGAATGCATAAAGTAGAAGTTATTCGTATATGCTGCTCTCTAAAAAATAACCAGTACAAAAAGTAAACAAAAAGTTCTTTGTTTTCTCAATTCAATAGTATCATTTAATGAATAATTATTTGATATCGTGAGGGCATTGTACTTCTTAAAGTGCTCTTCATTGTTTTACATGTACCTACTCTTTAATACTCTTTAATACTCGTTAATATATTTATTATCGTTTATATATATTAACGAATCGATAAATGGATCACAGAGTACATGAGAACCAATTTTAATTAAATATTTGGTTACAACTGAAACCATACTACGCCCTGCTTTCAAATTGAGGAGTCGGTTAAACACTACTACCATATATGGTATATGTACATATGCGAAAGACATTTGCTTAAGACCACACTTACTGTAAGTTATGTTTAAATTATGCAAAGAAGTATTCGTATAGGAAATGAGTGAACTCTAGAATTTGAGAACATGTATTTGCCTTTTACTTTTGCTTTTAATCGGGAATTATGATTCAAGCGGGATACTAACAAAAGACAAAACAAGTAATACACAAACTGTTGGTCCAAGTACTTCGCACAACGTTATGTCTGTTAGAAACATGGAAAGAAAATTGTCCAAATTTTTCGATTTCTTTTTACCAAAAAGAAATTGAAAAATTCAATAAAATCCCCAAATTCACCCACAAAAATTACCAAATTCTATCTTGCGAAGTTAAAATTTTGTGATTTATGTCTGGATAATAATCTAATCAATGTATAAAAAAATTCATCATACCTATATCTATTTATATATAAAAAATTATGTACTTACGGAACTTGTTGCGTTAGCTACAAGCGATAGATATTAGCTGCTTGAGTGAATGTAGAAATTCTAAATTGTTTTCTGCCCACGCCTCTGCAACGTGGATCCGTACCCGATTGTGTCCTATTTAGTTTCATTCGTAACAAACACCCGTGTGGGTGGATCTATATTTAACTATATAATCTGTGGCAAGACTTGATTGTCACGTGTGGTTATGGGATGATGCGGATATGGTGTTTTAAATCTATAACTCCGAAATTGACTATGCTTTGCTTTACTTGTTAATTTTAATCATCTTTATTATGTAACAGTAAAAAGATTATCTTCGAAAACCAGCAGGAAGTTTCCTATATAAATTGCTTTGTAGGCATAGGGATCTTGAAATTTCATTGTTTTGAGAAGAATGGTCATATGGATAGTTTGATGATGCAACATTACATCATTTGACGCGGCGAAAGTGTTGGCTGATTTTCCATCTACTGGGTTTTATGGATCAAGAACGGACAGATCCCGCCAGGAAACTAATAATTTTGGTGCTATTGCGCTTCTTCTATTTCTCTATATCTCTTAACAAGGCTTTTGGGTATAGATAGTTTAGATTTGGCGTCGTTATCACACTTATAAGGATGGGTATCCTGAGGTGTTGGGTGCTACTTCATGCATTTCCCAGAATGGGATATCTTACAGCTTAGTGTAGGATTAGAGAAGTCTCGTTTGTGTCCCAAATGGCGACCGTCACCTTTGCTAAAATCTAAGAACGACCTACGAGGGGATTTTAAGGCTCTTCAATAAGTTTTTCATTAGGCTCACTATTCTTTTTTTAAAATAATTTCCAATACAAACCAAATGATATGGAAGAATTGTTAAGTGTTTTAGTAATGGTTAAAAAGCAACGTGTCTCTTTCCGGACTTTTTGTCGTAAAGTTAATAATTTAGCAGTGTATATTTCACCTCTGTTATAATTTGGCCGCCCACGACGACACCGTGTTTAGTCTAACTGCGGCCGTAACAACGTCATTAGCTTAATGAAAAATGTGAGCCGTATCAAAGATTAACATAGCATTAGTAACAAATGGTTGATGCGTTATGTTACTTGTGCCATTGTGCGTACGATACGCAGTACACATTTGTCGCCAGTGGGATGTGAGTGAGTTTTCTTGTTTATTATTAATACGAGTTTCTTTCCTGATATGCATTATTCTTAACTATTCTTTATCTTAAAGTGACATCTTTCGAGAGTAGCTGATCATTAAGGCAACCTGTGCATTCTCAATACCGAGGTTTTAAAAAACGATAAGTGTCCGTTTTACACCATACGTATGATATTCTTCTTCGTGCCGATTATTTACTATTACTTTACAAAATGTGGACGATGAGAACATGTTAAAATATATTTTGATGAGAAAATCTTAGAAAAGCTAATTTCAGGTTAAGTAGTTATTTATAATAAATCTTGTGGTGTAGAAAATCTGCAACTTTCTCAGTATTACGAGAAGTTTATTTTTCTCTCGCGTTTGGTATTTCATTGACGCAAAGTTGGCAACCCCGTGCGCGATGACGCCAGCGCCGGGCCCATCGGCGTGACGTTGGTACGAAGCGGAGCGCCGCCTGTTCACACGCCAGTCTCTGCGCGCCCGCGGCACGGACAGTGTCGACCCGCTGCGATGTAAACGTCTAACCCTACTCCACTGTCAACGACGACAGCTATTGCTGCGCGAAATTCCGTACACCCGTGTCTCCAGATACTACCTCATAACTTGTACCAAAAGTGCTATCACACCCGACATTTCGGATAAATGTAAGTGATGTTTTTGTGTCAGCACCTAACCTCCAGTGGCGCCGCGTGTAGAGGCCGAGAACCTAACACGGCTCGAGTGACGAAACTCCGACGAAAGTAGAACAGAACTCCGGGAACGTAAAGTTACTAACCTACTGTTTCATGAATATGGTAAATATATGCGGCGAGAACGTATCGGTGCAATTTTTCAACGTTGAATACGCTCAGTAGTTTCTTTTTTTGCACTCAGAATTAAATCATTTCCATAAATTTGACGCAAGCAACAGGTGTCCCGAGTACAACGCGGCAAATAAACCGACGCTCGCCGATCTCTCTACGACGGTTACCCGGGGGACTATCTTATCAATTCGTAACGCATTATTTCATATTATATTGTAGCAAGCGACTAGTCAGACTCGTGCAAAGCCATAATTGGTTGCTTTATAGCTCTAAATAAATACTGACACTTCTAGTAGTTCGTAGCACTAAGCGCTTGGGCCACTAACATTAAGAGTTTGCCCGTTGCATGGCCGTCATTTCTTTTTATAGAGTAAAATAACTCCACTGGGTGGGCGATTGTGCCCATGTGAATGTGCGACCCGGTGAGCTTAATTGTTAAGCTTTGCACTTAGTACAATTACTACCTACACAAGGGACTATACACATCAGAGTTTTAGGTGTGGTACTCCAATTACAATTAATGTACTAATTATTTTGTGCCCAATGTTTGCAGTAATTGCTGGTTTTTTCGAACAATAATGAACTTTGGCCTCGAATGTACAAGTTGATCTTGTTTAACGTTCATATGTCTATTAGACAACATAGTTTTTATGTAAATTAATTTCGCACTGTCTGGCTTCCTCTACTGACGTTATGTCATTGCCAATGTCATTATTTCACGGTCAGCCGTTATTAACTGCGATTATCTCTCAAACAATTACTTATTATTTTAAAAATTGTTTTAATGTACACAATTATTTACATTACATAGGCTTTCAAACATTTCTGAACATGTTGTAAAGTGTGTATGCTGTATGATTGTGGGGGGATATGTGGGTCGAGGTAGACCTAAGAAAAGATGGATGGTTTGCGTGAAGGATGACATGAGTAAGAAAGGGGTAACCGATGAGATGACGGCTGATAGACGAGACTAGAAGAGAAGACCATGTTGTGCCGATCCTATATAAAGTGGGACCAGGGCAGGAGAAAGGAAGTAGGCTTTCAAACATTTATTGTTCTATACGTCGAAATACAAACGCCTTTGTTCTGAACTATAATTTAAAAAAACATTTACCACTTTTGGAATTGTTAGAGTTATGTAAAAACAAGTTAAATAAGGAATTAGACTGTGGTAAATGTGTTATGCGTTAATGTTGAACGTGTTGTTAGGCGCACATTATAAAGTTTTGTGTAGTATATTTGTACATTAATGTAGTATAATTATTCTGATGTGTTACAAAATGAAAAATAATTACGTGTTCTTTACAAATATTCTTGAAAGAATTATATTTTTACTTATGTATCACATTTCGTATTTTTCATACGTATTGTCATATTACGCCTAGTGTCAAGTGTGGCATACAATATGTAGGTATCGGTCATCTTCATGCCGATGTGCAAGGCGTGCCTCGACTAGATCAAGAGCAGTCCTGTGTAATGTGATCATTAATTAAATTTATTATAGTGTCTAGTTGAGAACATCGTCAGTTCATTAAAACGAATTTATATTACTTTACACTTAGTCACTATTAACAGAAGTTTAATGTAAAGCGACGTCCGTTACAAACTTTGTACAACTAAATATATTTATCTCTAAGCAAAACAAAATAATACTTGTGTCTATTTTAATTTGCTCGGCATACATACGGAACACTTTTAGTTTATGAAATATCG
>DWLS01006896.1:0-11207 GCA_018246255.1 Pachliopta kotzebuea | reverse complement strand
TTATATACTAAGGTTATACAATGGGTCCTTATGGCTAGTTTATCAACAACATGTGATTAATGGATCTGTTATCCGAGTGTCACAGATTTATGTTTCAGTTTATCAGTAAGTGTTTTCTTTGTTCATTGTTGGCCTTTCTCTTATGACAACATAACTAGAGCCATGTCAAATTTAACCTTTTCTTTATGACAACTGTAATTTCACTAGTTTAAATCCCTTCAAATTGGAACATAGTAATATTGAAACAGTACTGTTTGCCGGCTGAAATAGGAACTGCGGCGGTACATAGACCGTCTCCAGCGGAGTCGTACCGCCAGTTAAATGATTTTACTTTCATCGCGTGTCAACATTATCGAAAGTTCCAGAAGTGACCTTCACCTAAAGATGTTTATTTTTCAACGCCAACTGGTTTATGATTGCGTAACATTTGTTTATCAATATTATTATGTAATCGCTGTGTGACCATTTTAATAATCGCTGGTGCGTTTGTGAGACAAGACGTTGTGTTTGCATTATTTAATGAACATCCTTCGCGGAAATTATATTGCTCAATATTTGAGTGGGATTACTAGTTTCATCAAATTGGTAAATCGACGGAACCCCATTACTTATTTAATTAGGTAAATTTACGTGAATAAAAATTCCTGCAGTTTCTCTCTTAAGCTCTCTGTTACTACAGACCATCTAGTAGATACTATCGCAGTTACGATTTTAGCCGGCAAATATTACTGTGTTTCGGTTTGAAGGGTGCTGTATGCTGGTGAAATTTCTGAAGTAACGGGACAACACTTTTCGTCTCATGGCGTTGAGAGCTCTTGTGGTGATGTATATACAATCTTAAGCTGCGTGATATTATGGGCAAGCGTATCATTTACCATCAGCTGAACGGCTATCTCTAGTACAGATAAAATTAATCAAATAACTGTAATAAATAATGTATTTTTTTTTACATAAGTACAGGTTAATGCTTGACCACGATCACACCTGGTATTAAGTGAAGATGTGGTCTATGTTGGTAAAGCGCATTAATCTAGCAAATGCCTATTCACTCAATCTTTTTTTGAAGACGTATAATTATACATTTTAGATGGACGTTGTATGACTTCCGACTGTCTTAACTTTATCAGGAGAGCCCAGAATCATTTGTGATAAATAAAAATAAATAAAATCTTTATTTATCACAAAGGTTTACACAAAAGGTTACAAATCAGTTTTGAAGTCCCTGACTTCTGTGCTAGGTTTACACCTGTGTTACAGGAATCAGTGTCTTCTCACAAAATTAGGTTAAATATTTTTATTTAGTTAGTATTGTGACAAGACTTTGACCTTATTCGATCCTTTGAACTATCTAAATATCCTTGTATTTTTAACATAAGCAACTGCCTCGTATCGGGCTGCTATTTCTTTACTGCAACGAAATTGTTGAAATGTAAACATTCTGACGTAACGTGCGTTTCAGTGCTATGCCGTGTTATGACGTCACACTTTACAAGCCGCACCGTCAAACAGCTCGAGCCCATAGCTTTAGATAACTCGTTAATCGCTATTTCCTGATTAAGCAACCAGTTGACAACTTTTAAACAATATATAGTCGCTTATAGTGTTAGCGGTCCGTGCTTACTTTCACGCTGCCTCTATAATGCCTAGGAATTAGATCACAGCTTCCGCACTAAGTAATATGTAATAGATAGACTCATACACTTTTAAAATATATACAGTTAAATACTCGCAGATAAGTTACATACATAAAAAATTATCAATTTTCGTACAAACAAATAAACTTAAGTTCTTATAATGATCACATTTATTTGTAACTAAATACCGTATCTTTATTATAATAGATTTATCAATGTTTTATTAAATATACTACAAATAATATAAATCTATTAAATCATTAAAAAAGTGAAAGATAGTAAAAAACATACCTCAACTTCACGATGTCAACTTCCATTTGATCTTTAAATATTAAACCAAACAGATTTTCGAAGATAGGTTACCTGAAATATAGGAAAATAAATTAAAAAAATGGATTCATCATCAGCCAATAGATATCCATTGCTAGATAGTCCTCCCCCAATAGTAAGGCGATTTGGGCCGTCTCCCACGACGCTGGCCCAAAGTGGGTTGGTAGGAAGCCAGAGCCTCCTTTGTTGTTTACAATACACCGCGAGCAGTTGAGATTGACTTGGGCTACTACATAGGACTACTTACACCCCATTCTCAAAAAGTATGATAAATTATATATTGAGTACTTAACTATTAAAAAAAATCTGTAAATAAAACTTGACCTTGATTTCATATGATTAGTGACGACGCTGATACGGTTAAGCATAATCGTCTAGAATTTTGAAAGGACTTTGCCTTGTGTACCATATACTAGCGAAAGTCCTATCAATATTGTGTTAGCCTTGAAAAATAGACAAACAGAAAAGCAACAAACAGTAATTTGCACACATTACTGTGTTTCGGTTTGAAGGGTGCTGTATGCCAGTGAAATTACTGGGGTAACGATACAGAACAATTAACGTCTCAATAGAGCAAGCGCAAAATGGACATATTATGCGAAGGGATGAATATCATATAACAAGAAGAATGTTAGATGTGATTGTGGAGGGATATGTGGGTCGAGGTAGACCTAAGAAAAGATGGATGGATTGTGTGAAGGATGAGTAAGAAAGGGGTAACCGATGTAATGACGGCTGATAGGCGAGACTGGAAGAGAAGAACATGTTGTGCCGACCCCACATAAAGTGGGACCAGGGCAGGAGAAAGAGAGAGAGCAAGTGCAAAATGGTGCAGTGTATATCATCTTAACCAGCACCACGTATTAACACTTCCCTTCAAGTGAACGCCTTGTACGTCTCGTGGAATAAAATATAATATATTTATGTATCTAATTGTTTGTACGTGGTCCCGTTCCTCAGCTTAGAGGATTACACCCTGAAGGATTGAAGAAGATATATAGATATGTATATTAATTTGTGAATATAAATTTTCAGACGCAGCCAACGTGTTCGCTGCGCGTCTACCACGCTTGCTATGAGGATTAATATGCTGCTGTCACCGCCGCTACCACCGGAAATCGGCAAGAAAGCGATGCGAAAAACCAAACCCCCGGACAGGAACATGAGAAAAGTTTAATTGCAAAAACTAGTCAATAACGCAAACCAAAGCAAATTAGAAACACTGTGAAGACAGTAAAATTATTAGTGTTACCAGTGCAACAAAGATTGTTAAAGATGGGTCTGCATGTGCTTCTAGCGTCGACAGCGCTTAAGACAATCAGCGTGACGGGACTGTGGGTGATACCGCTTTTACTTGGAGCCCTGACGTACCACAATTACAATTCTTACGACCCAGAGGCGAAGGTCCTCGATAAGGAGCCGAGAAGGGAGTACGACTTCATAGTAGTGGGCGGAGGATCCGCCGGTGCAGTAGTAGCGAACCGACTGACCGAAGTCAAAGACTGGAGTCTTCTTTTGTTAGAGAGTGGTAAGTAATATTCTCGGAGTATTTGTGCGCGATCAAATCAGAAATGAGAAGATTTACAAAAGAACTAAGATAACCGACATAGCTCTAAGGATGGCTAGACTTAAGTGGCAACGGGCAGGGCGCATTGCTCGAAGGACTGACGGTTGATGGAACAGTTCAGTACAGTTCTAAAAAACTTCCCCCCTTCTCTTGGAGGACCGACGATCTGGTGAAGGTCGCGGGAATCCGCTGAATGTAGATAGCGCAGGATCGATCAGGGTGGAAATCCTTGGGGGAGGCCCATGTCCAGCAGTAAACGTTTATGCTGATGATGAAGTAAAACACATTAAAAGAAAATATCAAGGTGTTCACCTGATAGTAAATGATACGCCTGCCCATAACAACGTGGTGCTAGTTAATATGGTATGTAAGATGGTATATGGTGGTACCACACGCTCGTCGCCATGATATATAAAATGTTAAATCGTTACCCTAGTAATTTCACTAGCATACAATGCCGTTCGAACAGGAACACAGTTATGTTTGCACATTACTGTTACATTTTAAGACTGTAATTTTTATTATAATATATGTTTAAAGCTAAATATTTATATAGTTTATCCATGGATGAGGCTTGAGATTAAAAAAAATTGATCAAGAATATTATTAAACTTCAGGTCCTGATGAGAACGAGATCACCGACGTCCCCTCGTTAGCCGGCTACCTGCAGCTAACGAAGCTCGACTGGCAGTACAAGACGGAGCCAACGACTTACGCTTGCTTAGGATTCAAGAAGCGAAGATGCAGTTGGCCCCGGGGGAAGGTATTTTTTTTTTTTATGGATTTAGGCGAAAAAACGATCAAAGCATTCATCTGATGATAAGTGATACGCCTGTAGATAACAACAATGCGCTGATAAAGATTGGTATCTATTGCACTACATTGGGGGCCGTCCGAATCAGAACATAGTAATGTTTACACATTACTACTTGTCGGCGGCAATAGGAGCTACGGTGGTACCTATAACGGAGACCTGCCACCAAAATCTTTGTAAAAGGATTTTTTTATACAACTCAGGGAAAAGCATAGAAGACGTTCATCTGTTAAAAATTACACGTCTATCCAAAAGTTTGAAGCGTAAGTTGGGATGTTTATACCATAGCACATTGCGCCTATCGGCTGAAGACATTTATTCGTTTTGTTTTATAATGAAACTAGATAAAAACGTATGGATTTTTTCAGTAATTGGAGTATGGAAACCTTTTTAAAAAATAACAACCTGCTAATATACTTTCCAGGTGCTGGGCGGTTCCAGTGTATTGAACTATATGATATATGTGCGAGGCAATCGATATGATTTCGACCAATGGGAATCCTTCGGCAACCCCGAATGGGGCTACCGAGACGTACTCAAATATTTTATTAAGTCTGAAGACAACAGAAATCCTTATTTATCTAAAAGCGAATACCATGGAAAAGGAGGATATTTAACAGTTCAAGAAGCACCGTGGAGAACTCCTCTAGTAGCTGCGTTTGTTGAAGCGGGAGTTGAGATAGGATACGAAAACAGGGATATAAATGGAGCAGTGCAAACTGGATTTATGATCGCCCAAGGCACTATTAGACGAGGTTCGAGATGCAGTACAGCAAAAGCATTCTTGAGACCAGTGCGCGCCCGCCGGAACTTGGATATATCATTAAACTCACAAGTTACCAAAGTCTTGATCAATCCTTTGACAATGAAAGCGTACGGAGTTGAATTTATAAAACACGGAATGAAAAGAATCGTGTTCGCTAAGAAAGAAGTTATATTGTCTGCCGGCGCTATAAATAGTCCACAATTACTCATGCTGTCAGGTGTAGGCCCCAAAGACCATTTAATGGACGTCGGTATTAAAGTCATAAAAGATTTGCCGGTCGGTGAAAATTTGCAGGATCATGTCGGTGTTGGAGGACTTACGTTTCTAGTTGATAAACCAGTTGCAATAGTGCAAAACCGTTTCCAAGCCTTCCCTGTTACGATGAATTACGTTATAAATGAAAGAGGGCCAATGACCACGTTAGGTGGATTAGAAGGCATCGCTTTCGTGAACACAAAATACGCTAACAGCTCTGGTTTATGGCCCGACATACAATTTCATATGGCACCGGCATCTTTCTCATCAGATAATGGTCAGATAGTGAGAAAGATTTTGGGTCTTACTGATGAAGTGTATGACACTGTTTACAAACCGATCGCGAACAAAGACGCGTGGACGATAATGCCTCTATTATTAAGGCCGAATACGAGAGGATATGTGAGATTGAGAAGTTCCAATCCATTCGACTATCCCATCATGAATCCTCGATATCACGAGGACAGGTTGGATGTTAATCGTTTAGTGGAAGGGATTAAGATCGCTTTGAAAGTAGCGAACGCATCACCATTCAAACAATTCGGTTCTAGACTGTACATGAAGCCTTTACCTAACTGCAAGCACTTGAATTTCATGTCCGACGAGTACATCGAATGTCAAGTTAGAACGATATCGATGACGATATACCACCAGTGCGGCACAACGAAGATGGGTCCGTCGTGGGATCGGGGCGCAGTGGTGGACCCACGGTTAAGGGTATACGGTATAGAGGGACTGCGGGTTGTTGATGCTAGTATAATGCCAACTATAGTCAGCGGTAACACAAACGCCGCGGTGATAATGATCGGAGAGAAAGGTGCGGATATGATCAAACAGGACTGGCTGAGTTATAATCGGTGACGAAGGCAGATTAGACTGCAAATTAATGTAATTATTTGTAAGTTTGTAAATAATTATGTATTATAGAAAAATAATTTATAACTGCTATCTTGTAAAAAGTTTATTGCCATAGTAACTGTTAGTTAGCAATAACATAGCCTTTTTGTCTAGTATGGTACCTCGTTCTAAATTTCATATGGTGTGAAGTAATAATGACACTATAGATGATGAGGCATGTCGAGAAAAATCAGGTTCTGATATGTTGACAGAACACAGAAATCCTGTTATGGAAGAAAATTTACAATTTGATTTGCTATCCAAGAGGACTCGATAAACTCTCTTACCTATGAATATCCAGAAAATATGGCCCCCATAATTGAAACAGATATTGTGGGAATGAATTGAAAAATTTAACGGGGCTAACGATTAACCACCACATCACCAAAGCAGTTAAACACAGGAGAAATCATCATCAGCGTTCCCTGTTCTCGCTTCATGTGGCATAATGTCTTGTCCATTATTTTCACCAATCGTCAATTCCCAATCCTCTTCACATAATATTATACTACTCCTCCACTAATCCACATATTTAGATACTCTCTTAACTACCGTTTTAACAATTCGACTATTCTTTGAGTTTATCCAAGAATATCATTTTATAATGAAAAACAAAATTAATAAATATCTAAAAGAGGCTAGATCTTTGTATATAATGTTAATGTAAATAGTGTTAATAAACAAATTCATTGTTATATAGAAGAATGTAAATAATTTAGGTAATAAAGAAAAAGAGAATGTAAAAGCTCCTGAATTAAATTAAAATATCGAATTTGAAATTATTTTTTTTATCATTTATTATGGTGATCTGATTCCACTAAAGCATGCAGCTGCGAAGTTTCAGTCTTCTTTTATAAGCAACTAAATGAGCAGAACAGATAGTTTACTAATAAACCTAATCCTGAATTCAACACTCCCCTTACGGCCTCCACAAGCATTGAAATCCTTGGCGTCGACATATCGAGTTGCGTCCAATCCCGTGGTCATCTGGAAGATAAAGCCAAAATAGCTTCTTAAAAAATGGATGTACTCTGTAGAGCGGCGTAGTATTTCACTCCCGAGCGCAGCTTACTTCTTTATAAGGCGCAAGTTCGACCTCATATGGAATAATACTCCCACGTTTGGGCAAGCGCACCTCAGTACCAGTTCCTTCCATTTGACCACATACAGCGGAGTGGAGCTCGAATCGTCGACGACCAAGTTCTTTCCGACCGCCTTGACCCACTGGCCTTATAGAGAGATGTTGCATGTCTCTGCGTCCTTTATAAAATGTACCACGGGTAGTGCTCCGAGGAGTTGTTCGGATTGATTCCTGTCGCTGCCTTCCAAGATCGCAGTATACGGCACCATGCCAAGTTCCATCCTCACCACCTGGATCACTGGCGATCTTCCACTGTGCGTTTTAAGCGTCAGTAATCACATCACGTATACTGTTCGTTCGTTTGCCTACTTTTATTATTAAAAAAAAATTAAGGTACGTCCTGGTTACTCCAAAATTTTTATAAGCCACAACGTTCATTAACCAGAAATGTCTACCCAGTGCTGTTTGAAAATGTTATGATGATAGCTTCTTAAGCAGTATCTGGACATAGGAATACTTTCTCTGAAGATACCACTGTTTTTAACCTAGTGATTTTAACCTTAAACGAATATTAAAAGTAAGTAAATTAAAAGGTTTTTAGAGGTAATACTTATTACCGAAAAATAGAATAAATGAACCTGTTACCTATTTAATCTCTTTTAGACAGGGAATAATTTTGAATAGAAAGATCACCATAAAGCTGAATACTTCTCAAGTACTTAGCTTAATAAGTAATGCCTGCCTTTTGATACAAAGATCCCTGGTTTGATTCCCGGGCTACACGTTGAATGTGATTGCTAGGCTGTTGTGTTGTTTAGGTTGTTGTGTAGTTTAGTTCGACAAAGGGTTCTTTCCAAAATTGTCTGGTTGGGGAGTACCTTAATATATCCAGAGTATTCTAAGCGTGCACACTTCATCATCATCGGCTTGTTGTCTCTTAATATAGTGTGAATGAGGTCAAGTGTTAGACATCATCATATAAATATGTTTAAGCATAAACATACCTCATCAAGAAGAATTAAATTTATATGGTTTATACAATAAATACGTTTTTATAGGATTCATAAAGCATTAAAACGCAATTGTTTATGGAGTTAGTAGAATTGATATAAACTTTTAATAATTATTGTAATTAATATATAAACAGAATTAAAATGATATAAACATTTATTTTTAATATAATTAAAAACTTAACGTGCCGGATGTTCGCTTAATAGTCTAGCATGTTGATAACTTAGATTTACTTCAACATCAAGACCTGGATCTCGTTTGTTGGTAACTAAAAGCAGATTCAAAAAACGCAGTTTCTTTTCAACTTTACTAAAATATCTAAACTGGTGAAGAATAAAAAAAAATTGTTAACAGTAAAATTAATTTATTGTCTAATTACTTTGACGTCTTTTGGCGGAATATTTATTAATGAATGAATTAAAAAAAAATATTTTCACTAAGAGATGGTGTACTTCTGTTTATTGCATATAGATAAATAATAATAGTAATAAAACCTCTTTATTGTACACCGGGTTACAAGAATAATATATACACCTTATTGAATAAAAATGTACAATGGGCGGTCTTATTGCTCATAATGCAATCTCTTCCAGACAACCCATGTATGTATATGTGTATAAAAAATACTACATTTCAATTCATCCAATGATATTTCTTTTATCATGCATCATCATCATCAGCCTCTCCTAATCCACTGCTGGCCATAGGCTTTCCCCAATTTCTTCCACCAAATGCGGTCTTCGGCTATTCGAATCCGTCCACTCCAGACCGCTTTTATTATATTGTCGGTCCATCTGGAGGAAGGGCGTCCTAGGCTCCTATATCTTGTACCCAGCCTCCACTCCAAGACTTTCCTACCTCAACCGCCGTCGCTAAAGAACTGCCACTTCAGCTTGCAGATTTTTAGAGCTACGTCGACAACTTTAGTTTTCCGTCTAATTTCTTCGTTCCGGACCTTGTCTCTTAGAGAAATGCCAAGCATGGCTCTCTGCATCACTCGCTGTGTTACTTTTAATCGGAGGACCAGCCCGATGGTCAAGTTCCATGTCTCTGCGCCATAAGTCATATTGAGAAGGACGCACTGGTTAAAGACTTTCGTCTTAAGACTATCGCAATACACAAATTTTACTGTGTAATAAAAATACTAAAAACATAATAATGACAGGATACTGTTAACCTTACTTTATAAATATTTATCCTACATATAGCTTTGGGTATTATTTAAAAAATATATTAATATACTTTATATACAATATATGGATTGTGCAAGGTCAATGAAATTACAATGAAGAACTCGGTTATTTACATCAGTGGACTTTCGTATACGCGGAAATATTTCCAATAGTAATGATTTTTATGAAAAAGAACAAAACATTCAATTTATGTTATACTAAATTTCAAGCTGTTTTTTTTTGCAACAAGAACAAGACGTTCACCTGATGATAAGTAATACCCTTGTCCACAACAACATGACGCTGATTAAAGATATATACAGCATCACATTGCGCTAGTCGCTTAGAAACATAACGTGTTGAGTCTCGTTTCCCCAGTAATTTTACTAGGTTACCGCACCCTTCAAACTGGAAAACAGTTTGCACATTGCACATGGCAACAGAGACCTACCACCAGTAAAAAGTAACTATCCATAACTTTTTTAAAATAAAATTTGTTATTATAAGTTTTTACATCGAGAAGACATTCAACAAATAACTAACTTCAAAGGTCATCAGGAAAGTAGAGTTTTTAAACCAAATCTGAAAAAAAAATCTAAAAATTGTTTATGATAGAAATGGATTAATATGTTCCCTGATGATAGCGCTGTTCAGTCTTTGGCGACGGTTATAGCTCATTTGATGCTGGACATGCGGACCACGGGGCCCACGGATGGATTAAAAGAGTCTACTATATTACGGTAAGATGTTAATGTTTAATGGAGATATTATTTACTAATTCCAGGTAGTGCTTGTGCGCATAATGCGTATTGCAATAAAAAAATTCCTGCACTTCATACATAGTCATACCCGTGGCATTGCGGAACTATTTACTAATCGAAGTGCTCACATAAATATGACATAATAGCAGAATATTTTCTTAAAAAAAATTACCGAAAAATGATTGTATTGCTTTATAATCAAAGTTGTTATGATAAACAATTATATTTATGTTATATATATATCGTTTTTTTTAATATAATAAGTAGATTCAACACATGGTTAATATATCTATTAACCATTTGTTGCGTCTGTAAGTCTGGTTTGTTAGGGCATTTTTTTATTTGACGAGACTAGCTAGGCGTTACCCTGATCGTAAGTGATTCGCTTGCCCATAACATGGCACTAATTAAGATGGTATACACAGCAACACGTTACACTAATCGCTTTGAGACGGTTTTAAGTCTCGTTACCCCAGTAACTTCACTAATATACAGCAGTCTTCAAACCGGAACAAAGTAATGTTTCCAGATACATATTTGGAGGCAGAAGAAGGAACTGCAGTGTAAGACGGTCTCCTAGACCAGCAGGAGAGACCTATCATCAGTAAATTTCTTCAGTACCATATTGCTCTCATCCTTTCCTGACAAGGTATTAAGTCTCTTTAGACCAGAGATTCCCAAACTTTTTTGTATCGTAGACCCCTTGCCATGTTTATCCGTGTTGGGTAGACCCCCTACTTACCTGATATTGATTTCCTGTAAATTTCTAACAGTTTATATTTTTTAAAATGTTTTCTAAGCACTTTTCTTTTTAAGATTCAGGAAACGAATAAACGTATTTATCCCACATTCGTATTTATAGAGTGACGAATTGAACAAGTCAGTGCAAGTTAGCGAAGCTCTGAGACTGCGACTCTCA
>DWLS01006895.1:0-11208 GCA_018246255.1 Pachliopta kotzebuea | reverse complement strand
GACGATAAGACAAGTAAGGTGTTCACCTGATAGTAAGTGATATGCTTGACCGTAACAACGCGGCGCTAGTTAAGATGGTTTACAGAGCATTACATTGCGCTCGTCGCCTTGAGACATAGTCTCGTTACCTCAGTAATTTCACCAGTAGATACCTTTCAAACCGGAACACAGTAACGTATTTACATTACTGTTTGGTGGCAGAAGCTGCTCTGGTACATACCTGTGGAATTTCACCATTTTCGGCTTTATAGTTAAATAACTAACATAACACGTCTAAATCACCGCAAAACTTGATATAAACTCTGGTGCTTATAGAAAATCATTAGTATTTAAATTTAGATCTAATATTAGTTAGAAAGTAGTATTATATATTTAGGTTGTCCTGAAACGTGAATAGTTTGTGGTCACTTTTGTCCATCGCAAGCAATCTTTTATTAAGTCTAGACGAGCATTTAAGAAGCTTGGTAACATTTGAACGGTAAGTGGCGGTTCGTTTATTAAACCAAAGAGTTGTAAAATTATTAGCGAATATGAAAAATTTTGTCATAGTACAATGTATGTGATTACTGTATTTTTGAATGTATCCGATTGCCGTAGCTGTTTTCTGGTTTGATTTCTCTTGTCATCATCAATGTGTAATTGAAGTAGTGTTACACGATTGTAGGTAAGTAAATACTTGACTGTTATAACATATACAATTAAATCAATTACTAGAAAACTGTTATGTAATGGTTAACAATGAGGTTATCTTATTGTTCGTCTCGATGCTTCATCTATTCACAGTTCCTTTTGTAAATATTATTTTTAACTTTCTAAATGGGGACGTTATTATCTTAACCTATGTATTTATGCTTTTTCCTCTTCACATTCCTAAAGATTGTCTGAAAGAGAATGTTGCTTATGTTGCATTTTTTTGTACCACAAGCAGTAGAGTATAATTATTACTATGTTTAAAAGGCTGTAGTTATAGTAATTACTAGGATAACGACACTTAACATGTTTTAAAGGCGACGGACACAATATGGCGCTATACAAACATTCGGCAGATATAACTATGAGTTTTGCTTGCTTCATTGTTATTAAAAAAATTATATAATTGTGAAAAAACACTAATAGATAATATAATAAATATTTCAAAGATAATATTTTGTAAATTTTCGTGTTTTATATTGTTCAATTGAATATGTAATCGTTGATAAGATTTGTCGATGTTATAGAGAATGTGAAGGGATTACCCGTGTCATGGACGTGGAGTAAACAAGTCATTTTATGTTTATATGTGAAAATACTCAAAATATAGTTATGAAATATTTATTTAGGAAAGACATTCAGTTGATGCGATATACGAGTGTTAAGTTAGCAACCCCTAAAAGTTTACTATATTTATGTACAACATGTATCTTGAATTGATGGTTTAGCCTTATGTGTAGTTTCATAAGAACAACGATTGGACATCATAAAATGTTTATAAGATTATTACTTAAACAAAATATTATGTATTACAAGAGTAATGACTTTATTCGTGATGAATAACCTGTGATTTGTAACACGGAGGTCTCAGGTTCAGTTCACCAGATTTATTTGAGTTTGAACAGTGGCTTTCGGACCAGGTTGGCTATCTTCATATTTCAAAACAGTATAAGAGTATTATAGGTGTTACTTAACATCTCATAAAGTTGAGGACAAGTATTTCCTTCACCGATTAAAGACCAAAAATCGCTGCTGGCTATGAAAAAACAACAATTACGAAATACTCATTTATACCCTGCGGTAACGTCCCTTTTTTTCTTTATAACACACTACTAATGTGATTTCCATTAAGTTTCCTATTATTGTAAGTATAATAGCTTTTTCATCGTTGCTCTATATTGTGATATAACTAAATTGTTATAAATAAACTATTGATAATAGAGTTCAATGCGGAATAACGTTTGTCTAATCGTTAAGGTCAGAGTATTGTTTATCGATTGTTTATGAATGGAAACGTTGCGGGAAAATTAACAGTAAGGAATCTTGTTTACTTGTTTGAAATACCTTTCGGAAACTATTTTATTATGATATATAATCACATATTGTTAACGCTTTTACTAAGTTCCTTCAAAAAGCATGTGAAAAGGTTCTTTTTGAAATAAAGTCAAAGTCACTCAAGGGGCAAAGGAGGATCTATGCTCGTATTTCTGCGGGATCGAATCAGAAATGAGAAAACCGCAGAAAAACTAATGTCACCAAGGTAGTCCTTACAATTGCTAGACTAAGTGGCAATGGGCTGGTTATTGTTCGAAGGAATGACTGCTGATGTGGCAGTAAGGTCCTGGAGTGGGAGACGTGTGCTGGAAGGCTCTAAAAGTGGATCGACGATTTGACGAAGGTGAATTCTCAGGATGCAGATAGCGAAGGACCGATTGGAGTGGAGATTTTTGGAAGAGGCTTGTGTGCAACAATGGGCGTTTTTGGGCTGATGATCATTTGAAGTAATATTCAAAGGAGCGATGAGTCTCTTCACACCCCTGGTAAGCGCCTGCTCTTAACAATGTTGAGGTAGGTAAGATGGTATACACTTCATCACATAGCGTTCATCGTCTTGTGATTTTTTTACGCATATCTTACTTCTTTTCTGTAGCCGTAAATCAGGGTTAGTATTTGCTTTAATTTCCAGCTACATATAATATTATAGTTTATTTATATTTTTGTTCTTAAGTCTATTTCTATATCTATTTACATTTTCATTTGTCTACGCTGAGATTGTATATTAAATAAAGTATATAATTATATCTGTTCGTACTTATCTTATTGCTATTAACTTATATTATAACTTGTAATTTTTTCGCTTAGTTCTACTTCTAACTAATATCTTTCCTTGGCTTAAATAGGACATTCGATTTCTATATGTATGTACTTGTGATGATGTTAGTCTAATTACTAGTATTTTTATTAGCTACAGTATAGCGGGTAGTATTAGCGGCAGATATAGGTACTGCGGTGGTACCTTATAATACTGTCTGTGTCTTATACCTACCACTAGTTAATAAAAATAGTTTTTTTCTTAATTCCTATTAAAATTTATTTCAGTTTGTTAGTAATAATAAATAAAATAATTCCCTCAAAATATTTTGTATATTAAAACATTTCTAATTAATATTTTTAAACTATTACTAAGACAGGATATGACGATATAAGTATTGTATAGTTACGTATGATAATAACCAATAGATACGGTGGTATTTGTTGTTTTTTTAAACACGTGGAAAGGTATGATGATTAGTGATAAGTGACAAATCTCCGTCTTTACAATTTAATATCAATTATGAATTTAAAAACTATGTATGAACGAGGAAAATATTTGTTTTAAGTCGCAATGAACGGATTGTGGTTTGTGATAAATGACGTAGTTAAATTTCATAGGAGTGCAGCACGGAGTTTATTGATAGGTGTTTGTTGCAAAAGAGACATTCTAGGTACATACAAATCCAGTGCCTGTTTTTGTAGCTAAACAGTGCTGTGTTTCGGTTTGAAGAAGAGAAGGTACTTATCTTTAATATAAGGAAGGCATGACAACAAAATCATTAAATAATTCTGCGCCTTTTGTCGTATTTATAACCAAAGATGTTCCACATCTAAATCGTTCAGGAATTACACTATTTATAAAAAAATAGAGTGAAATTAGATCTGTATGTAAGTAGAGATGAAGATCATCACGAGAAAACCGATATGTTCCTAGAACAACATTTCTGTATATACGAGTAAGACATCGCTTACCCACACTTGGCTAGCGAGGTGGATAAATACCTTTAATTTTATGAAAGAAGTCTTCAAGCTTCAGCTGCGGGGACATTAAGTTGGCTGTTTAATATCTCTAACAGCATATATAGTTCTTGGTTTTGTGTCCTAAGTGATTTCATCCTAAGCGACCGGGAGATAATGTTTGAATCCATTACATTATTGCATAGCGTGACGAGGCCTCATCCACGAAGACTATTTCTGACTAAAGCATTAAGTAAATAAATACAAATACTTGCTATTTATAATACGGTTATCTTAAGTCACGTATCTATATTAGACTCAATGTCATCATAAATGAATCTGCTCTTCGTAAATAACTTCAAGAATAGCGCAGCAATTATATCTAATATAACAATATGTTTGTGATACTAATTAAAGATACGGCCGTAGTAAGTAATTAGGTGAAGTAAATGAAAAAGGTTTAAATTCTTTTAACATCATCCTTTAGTCAAAAATTATTGGTATCAATTGAATGAGTAGTTGTTACTTTAAGTTTATCAGCAAACAAGTATATAACAAGGATATTTAAAAATAGCGAAGACTAAAGTATTACGATCTAATCAAATTACTAGTTATTTCAGTTTTACTATTTCATACATATTACTGTGTATTTAAGACATGTGTTAAATTAAATGAAGATTTTTTTTTCTTGATTATTGAGTTCATGTTTTTTAATGCTCTAGAAAAAATAATTAGATGTGAAGTTTGCAATTAGTTGTTTCTTAAACTAGTACAGTAAAGCTACACTGTATCTTTAAAGTATTGGGTCAATTTTGAAGGATGGTTAAAATGTTCATGAGACGTTGTTAATTTTATTATTTTAGGTTTAAAATTTATACGTAATCAAGTTTCATATAAGGAAAATAAATTTTATGTAAAAATGTTTATTTTTCATGTAATCCTTCTGTTACATCGATTGTCGTCATAAACGACTGCTCGTCAGTGATCATGTAGAGATAATGTTGAGAAATATCAATACATTTCGTATGTCATGTAATATTTTAGGTATTAAACTGAAAACTGGATATAGATACGGATATCGGGTGCGGATCGATTTCTTTTCAATGTCAACAAAGTTCAACGGACTCGATACATTTGTAATGGCGATGAAGAGCCTTGGTTGCTAGGTGAAGTGGCGGGCCTTTGTTTAATATTCAATATGTACTACACAAGTAACCCTCAAGTACTATTCAATTGAGTAATTAAAATAGAGCATGAAGAAAGTTATAACTTTACAGAGTAGATAAATTATAAAGTAATAACTGAGGTGCAACGTAGTTTTTATAATCTGTATTGAGATATGTATCTCTGACATTGATTACTGGTGATAGGTTTCTTATTCCGTCTGTCTAGGTAGGTATCACCGCAGTTCCTTTTTCTACCGCTAAATAATAATAAACAAATATTACTTTATTCTGGTGTGAAGGGCGCTATACAGTAGTGAAATTACTGCGGTAATAAGACTTAACAAATTGTGACTCAAGGATATGAGCGGAATGAGCCGTTGTGTACTTTAACCAGCACCATGTTCTGGGTAAGCGTATCACTTATCATCAGGTGAACGTCTTGCTCGTCTTCTTGAATAAAAGAAAAACTAAAATTTGAGTGTCAATAAAAATGTTTTATGGTAGACCTTTGAGTTTTTGATATCAAGAGATTTGCTATCAAATAAACAGCGTTCACCTTTGTTAAATTATTTTTAAAATGATATATGATAACAATTTACATTTCGCATAAAAATGTTCATGAAAAAAATACAATAACTTTGTGTATCTCTCTGGAAGTGAAGGCTAATGGAGTCTTTGATTAATGGCATGTTTTGGAGACGACGCTGGAGCTGGAAGACGTCTTTGCTCAGGGCTGACGTAAATGGAATAATAATGTATATAGTCCTTCTTGAACTATATGTATTTTGACTGAATTTATAGGATATTATGATATTTTCTGTTTTACATTTGACAAACATCTTATATTTAATCTGTTTATGTTAATTGAAAGTACTTATTTACTGTATACAACAGTACAGGCTTTACGCTTTCTTTAATGTAATGTTTGAAACTTGAGGAAGACAGGTTACAATATTTTCGTCGCCTTCTAATGTGAAAACTGCTAATTGGGAAATAATTCTTAAGTAAGTAGCAGCTTTTACCTGTGACTATTACCATCAGAAGGCCTGGGTTTCGGGAAAGAGCTTGGCTAGGAAAAGTTTTCTCGTTTAGATGCTGAATCAAAAACTGTAAGTTTTCAACATCTTGGAAATACGTAGCTTATTATATATACCTATTATCTGGGTGTTATGGTGATCATTGAATTGCAAGTATACTAACTATTAAACCAGTAAATTACCATCACTTCTAAGATATTTTAATATTAAAATATTATAATAAACGGCGTCTTCCAGACGGCCGCTAACTTTCGCCGCCCTCGTAATTTGCGTGGGCCGCTCCCGGAGAAGTTTTGTGCGCGAAGTAATCCGATTTTAATGTTTTAAAAACTCCGTGATGTAATTTAAAACAGCTTAAGAAGTGCTGATAAATCATATTTAATAGTTTCCTTTACTATAAAGTATGATTTAACAGCGCTTCGTAATAGTATCTAAAAAGTGAGGATGCTGTTAAAGTATGTTGGAAAGATAGTTCGTCTTTAGAAGTACGTATTGCACATCAACACTTGTTTCCTTGTTACATGTTTTATATGTATTAAAATTAACATGATGATATACATTTTCAGTATTTAAAATTTCAATTAAGGACAAACATTGATAATTTTATTATCTTAAATCGTTAATTTACCTCTATTATGTTTTCTAGTAATCATACACATGGGAAGTTAGAAAGTTTCGTGAGAAAACTATTATCCATCTTTGGCCACTTAAAATTGTGTGTAAATATAATCCAGTGCTCCGTCTATTGTTGAAAAAAACACTGAGGTAATTGAAGTTAATTAGAAAAGTAAAATTTTAATTTTAATTTACTTTTAAACAATCACATTTCGTATGAGAATATTTATAAAACTAACGATAACGGTATTACTTAAAATTTTCTTTTACAGTCTGTTATGTATTCAGTGTTATTTGATTATTTATGTTTTAGTATATAAACAACAGAGTAATTTAATTGCTATAATCTTAAGTAATACTTCATCAAACTATCCTCAACGCTATAATATCTGAAACAGGAGAATTCGTCAAATATTGGACTTAAATTATAACGTACTTGCTGATCTATCTTCAATTAAGTTCGAAGGGAATAGGGAAGATGTTTTCTTATATTAAATTTTATTTTACTGTCTGTCCAATTGTTTGATGAATTCATCCATTTTGTTGATATAACTTTCAATTGGTATTCTTTTATTGAGATCAGTAAAAGAACAAAGGTCACTGTTATACTCTAGTGAATTGTTATACTTTAGTAGGATTGAGAAGAGAAGGTATATTGTTCGGAGGCCGGAGGGCCGATCAGAGAGTATTGTCTTCTAGTAGTGATCTCTTTTTCAAGGGATGCAAGCTAAACTCACCTGCTCATGGTGCACCCTTATAATTAACAAACGAGACTCTGGTTTCCCATCAACTCGCATTGGACCAGCGTAGTGAAAGCTAGTCCAAATCCCTCCACTATTATGAGAGGCTTGTGTCCAGCAATGAACGTCTATCGGCTGATGATTATATTGAATGATCGCTTAATGTTAGATAAAGAGCTGAAAAGGCCTCCGGAAGAAGAAACAATAATCTAATTATAGTCGTAGCAAAGGATCGATCATTGCGGAGATTTTTAGAGGAAGTCCATGTTCACAACTCGATAAATCTTCGCAATGTTATCTTCTACTTTCATTTCATTATCACTTTCTGCTTCATTATGATACATGGTATGAATGACATTAGACTTTGTTACGTGTTATGACGTTAACTGAATTGATTTCCATCAGTGCGTTCTAATCTCTGTGATAACGTATCAGTGATTGGTATGATATGTTCAAAAACGTCAAACTAAACACGCATTTAATAATTTTTAAGTGATGTAATAAATTTGTACTTTCCTTACGGAAAATGTGTTAGAATATTCACGTTGCCACTCTACCATTGGAATACAATTAAGGTGACTTCTATTAAAAACAGTCCACGAACAGATTAGGTTTGGTTTGATTTCAAATGTAAATATACTCCGTCCTCATTTTAACAATGTAACATTTGTGATATAATATTTATTTCAGGTCCTGAAAGTCGACTCTCCAGCGTACCCGTGATATGATTGTGATGCAAATAGTGTTTGAAATTATAAAAATAACGACAGAGAATATATCGCGTTGTTTTCAACGGAGCCTCCATCACGGTAAAAAGGGAGTAGATGAATAGGATTTGAATTTTTTAACTTTCCGAGGGAAAGCTTTTGGGAAAGTTTTAGTTTATGCATGCAATGCCGTCGTTGAAGAGGAAACTGTCGGTTCCTCGCCCGATTCATCTAGTTTATTCAACTGTAGAGTTTCTGCGACTTCTCTTTGAAGCTTTTTCTTTAAAGAAGTTATTATTTTAACTTTTGTATTACTAACGATACAAGGGAACAAAGATTAAGAAAAGAAAGAACAATAAACTGAATAGTTGAAAATTCTTTTAACGGAATGGATCTTATTATAATTAATGACGATGTGTTAGATTCGTTTATCCAAACTTCAGCCCAAAAAAAAGGTCACCTAAATAATAGACACCTTAAGATAATAACGTACCATGTAATAGTCGATAAGGATTTTATAATAGGCAATAACGTAAAAAGTTATTTGAATGCTTGCCAAATGTAAGTGAATGAATTTTATTACGGGAATGAAGTCATAGGAATATAAAGTTGTTTATATAAACACAGACAAAACAATCCTTTGCGTAATACAATTATAAATAGAGCGTTAGTTATATTTTCGTATAACTCTTTTCGTTGTCCGTATCCCGACATTGATAAATTCGATCTTCAGCAGCAGATTAAACTGAACACGAATGTTGAGATTTATCTTCTCCCGTATAAATTACTTCGAGAATTGAGTGAATTACAATCTATATATTTTTAACAGTATGATACTTATTTTTTTTTGCAACAGTAATTTCCGCAATCGGCTAAAAATTTATACCAATTTCACGTGTTATATGACAATAATGCCGAAAATTGCCCATAACCTTGCGCAGAAGGTGAAGCTTGCTCATATTGCACTGGCTCTCAAGTAGACTTCCGGAACACAGCTGGTAGATTTGTAATATTAGCATAGCATACACATAATCAAGTAAATATTAAATTATATGTGACTTCTAAATCGAATAAGGGACCTTCGTGATTGTTTAGTTAAATGAAATTAGTATAAATTTTGATTGTTGAGTTAGTTACGAACATTGATTAGACTCCTAGTGAGTTTGAGGTTACGGTGAAAGAAATTATCATACGAATTCAATATATTCCAATTTCATTAAATACCTTTGACTTTCTTCTTGTGAGAGAAGACTTGAAGTCCCAGCAATGGGAATATTAAGTGGACTAATAAAGTATGCATTAGCTGTTTGTTTTTAGAATTCAGTTCACAAAGGCACAGCGTTGTTGAAGTGAAGTAAATCAATACACTATCAAAATACTTGCGACACGTTCCCTGCAATGATTTATGCATGAGTTATATTAGCATTTCTTTCGTGAGCTATGACATTGGTTTATTTTCGCCCGGATGTGTCTGTATGCGAATTGGCAGACTCACAGCGCGGTTTTAAAAAAGACGATCCGCCATATTCTATTCCCGGATGACATTGCTCTTGGTCTGTAAAGACTCAAGGACGGAATGGCTGTGTAGAGGGGTTTATACACCGGCGCCAATAACCATCCATCATCAGCGTTTAACGGAATGTTTCAACATATTACTTCGGTTTAGATTTTGACAAATAGTTTTACATATATAAAACAACATTACGAATCGTCTAAAACATTATAATTTTCAAAGTATATTAACATATTGTCTTAATAGCAGTTAATATAACTAACTTCGCTTGCAAACCTATATGTTTTGGATTTTGGATATTAAGATTGTTTTGTATCCGCATATTTAGGTATAATGATTTGATATTGTAACCTGATATAAATCCTGGTATTGTCTGTCGCTATAACAGCATTTCTGTTTTCTGTAAACGCAGGAATACTAGAGTTATTTAGGCGAGCAAGTTTCATCTTTTTGTGTCTCATTGTCACAACACCTTTCGTATTTGAGGTCAATGTTAATCTATAATCAATATAAGGAATCTCTTTAACCATTATGAAACTAATGTATAGACAGCCTTATCCGTCAGGGGCCACTGACAGCCGAAAGGGCGGTCGCTTTCGTGTTTTTATGTTTATCGATAAAATAGCATTAAAGTTGTCTGAAACATGTTTATTGAAATCAATTCTCCGAATACATCAGCTTTTGAAATGTACGGTTTACTTTAAAGCAGAAGCAATAAAAGTTCATGTGAAATAATTTTGAAATACATATTAAAAATTATCGGGTTTTTAACATCTTTAGTGAATGCTCTTGAGAAATGAAAATATCCCCGATACTATTCACGAGTTTTAAGCTAAAAGAAAAAATTCTCATATATCCATCATGCTTTGTCATGTTATTTAAAGTTATATATTCATTTGTGTCCTTATATATAATATCTATTGGAGAGGCCTACGTTCAGCAGTGGACTGCAATAGGCTGAGATGAATGAATGAAAATATAATATTCGCTGTTTTTTTATTCAGTTAAGCGACGGCTGGAGTAGTGTTTATTTGGTGACTTATTTAGGTCTCATTACTCCAATAATCTCAGCTTATACTTTTCAAACTTTAACACGTTATTGTTTGGCGAGTGATGTTTTTATTTATAAAAAGTAAGGTGCTTCGGCTGAAATATTTCCAGAATTTTATACTTTATATCTACGCGCAATATTTCTTTCGCTGACATTCGCACGCAATCGTGAATGTGGGAGCGGTGATTACTCAACGATATTAAGGTATAACCTTCTGCGCTGCGTCAAATTTTATCAATTTTTTCTAATTACATAACAGATATGAAGGTCAAATTGTTTGATGCGGATTTTGTGTGGTTTTTTACATATTTTTGTCTAAGAGATTGGTTAGAAATAGCCACACCATGTACCCACAGAGAATCAGAAAAGGCGGCAGGAAACAGTACAACTGCAAGCAAGAGCAGTGATTTTCGGAAGAAATTTAGTTCATTTGCGATTTCTATTTATTAAATGTCTGTTGTAAAGGAAAACATCCTGAGGTATATTTTAAGAAGTATATTTCATAATTACAAAATATTCTACAAACGGCACTTGGGTAATATTGTGGATAAATGATTGACTCTCATTGTGGTAGAAAGCCTTGCGTGCTAGTAGTACACTCTATTATACGATGATAGTTCTGCTTGTTAAAAATGTTT
>DWLS01006894.1:0-11211 GCA_018246255.1 Pachliopta kotzebuea | reverse complement strand
TTTATTCTTATAAAATCAATTGATTTTAGGTATTACATACATTTCCTAGGAATTGTATACAATGACGGATTACATACGTTTCCGTTAACATATATAATACATTACATTAAATTATTGATTGTAAAAATTTAAATAGCGAAACACAGTAAGCAAGGAAATGTATAAAGTATGTAAAAATTAAATGAAATAGTAAATAATTTTGATAGAAAATAAAAAGATGACAAAATTGTAAAGATGAGGCGGTTTTTGGGATGAAAGGCGATGCGTGGAAGAGAAAAGAATGGAAGAAAGATAATGCAGAGTGAAAGTAAAGAATTCGGAAAGTAGGAGATAAATAAAGAAATGGAAAGAAAATAAAGAAAGCAACCCAATACACGAAGAGGAACGAATATAAAAAAACATGGTCCTGGTTAAAATGGTATACACAGCATCACATTACGCTCATCTTGAGACGATAATTAAGTCTCGTATCTATAAATGAAAAAACTCGAAGAGACGAGCAAGGCCTTCACTTGAAATTAAGTGATAAACTTAACTAACATGACATTAGTTGTAATACACAGCACCACATTGCGGTTGTCATGAAACTCTTACCTCAGTAATTTCACTAGCATACATCACCCTTCAAATCGGAACACAGTAATAATGCTTACTATTTGGTAGTAGGAATAGGGGCTGCTGTGGTACTAGTAATATTGGCAGTAGGATATAAAAAGGTATATGGATTTTAAGATGTGGGTGGAGATCACAAATTGGGGAGGATTTGGTGATTGATATCTTGGAGAGCTTACTTAGCAGTAGATGAATAAATGTTGAAGATGATGATGATGATCCAGCTGACATGAGTCCAGTCTTTCTTTTCTTTTATAATAAGATCGTTCCCTTTGGTTACGGTAAGCTAAGGCTCAACTATTATCTTTCTATTTGCACAATTTCAGTTTATTTACTTCCTTTCCATTTACTTCTTACATACTCCTTTTCTTTTTTACTGTCTTACATTCTGATAATTTATAATTCCATTTCCTTCTTTCATACATTCAATGAGTTAGTACAGTTTTTTATTTAATTTTATATCTTACAAGTGTTTTATTTAGGTTATTAGCTGCATTATTTGATACATGTGTTAAAGTGCGTGATATTAGTTGTTATACTAACTGCATATAAATTGAACAATTCATTGATGCAGGATTCGAACCCGGTACCTTAGGAGAAGCCAGCGTTCAAACTAATAGGCTATTACGGCTCTTCAGTAATAAGGATTTGCTTCACCCATACAACAGACGGTATGTGATAGGTGTCGTATACTCTAATCTTATTGTTCAGGATTCGAACCCGATATTATAAGTGGGAGGCAATTTAAACCATAGACTATCAGGAGTAATTATTATCGCTTATTGTTACAATGGTTCCAGTGCTACAGCACCCTTATCACCGCTTTTGAGATGTTCATTTTTCAGGCTCACTCGGTCCCGGGCTTGGGGCATGATTTATTTCCTCTCCCCGACCATTGACAGCCGATAAAGTTGGATAAAGAAGATATTGATTGGATAAAGAAAGCGTGCGATTGGCATCCCTTTGTAACCGCGCATGTGAAAAAACATCCCTTTTATTACGTTAAGGAATTTTTTCTATACCGACACAAAAAGGAGGGGGTATAACAGATTTACGACGCGAATCTTTTGTATATAGATAATTTTGATATTACTGATGGTAACAACGCAGCTTCTATTTCTACCGACAAATACTTTGCTTACTGTGTTGTAGTTTGAAGGATACTGTATGCTAATGAAATTACTAGGGTGACCAACCTATCAATAGGACGAGTGTAATATATATATGCCATCTTATCATACCACGTTGTTAAGTGCAAGCTTATCACTTATCATCAAGTGAACGCTTTGCTCTATGCGTCGGTAAAAGAAATGTAATATTTCAATGTTGTTATTACTTTATTAATATTACTAAAAAATAATGTAGTTAAATTAAAAAAAAGGGGTGTAAGGTGTATCCTTATAGGCTCTGGCTTCACAGCAACCAGTATTGGGCCAGTGGAGAACGATGGCCCAATTCCCCCAAAATATATAAAGAAAATTATCCAGCAATGAAAATCAATCAAGTGATGGTCATAAGTTAAAATTAACTATAACTTATATAGTAATACAAAAAGAATCAAATAGTAGAACTAGTGATCGTAACTTTACGAGATAATTGCTGAATTCAACTCACTCAATAGTTCTTCATGAATCAGTTTCCAAGTTAAAAGTATTGGTTAAGTTGTATGAATGGCCGCGTTCAAGTTGAACGGACGCGCTCCATACATTCAAATTAGCTCATTACCATACTGTTTGGATTTTAAATTTACTTCGGCTCCGAAGAGTGAATTAAAAAAAATGGATTTTATTAATAAAAAAAACAGACTAAGTTATGCTTAATGTTTAAGTAACCGATTGACAAAGTTCACTAAGTACAATAAAGTATAACATAAGACTCAAAGCTTAGTAAAATGCTGATGGAAATATTTAGGACAACTGTTTAGATTTCTGTATGAAAAATCCCATCACCATTATCCTTTAATCAAAACTACGAAAAAATAAGATATTTTTTTTATATCCACTCGATTTGATATACACTTTAAAGCACGTGATATTAGTTGTTATACTAACTGCATATAAATTGAACAATTCATTGATGCAAGATTCGAACCCGGTACCTTTGAATGGCCGGAGTTCAAACCACTAAGCTATTACGGCTTCATTAAAAGACGCCTCTGTTTATGACATAATTATCCTACTAATATGTTCCCTGTCTTGGCGTGCGTCCGTGCGGAATGGCATGTCGCTGTGTCAACTTAATAGCTCACATATTCTATATATATATATAATCCCACTAATAAGTTTCCTTTCTTGGCGTGCATCCGTGCAGAATGTGAAGTCGCTATGCCAACTTGGTAGCTAACATATGCTATATATACATATATTTCCACTGATGTTTTCTTTCTTGGCGTGCGTCCGTGCGGAATGGGATGTCGCTATGTCAACTTAATAGCTGACATATTCAATATATATTCATACTACTAATATAAATTGAACATTTCATTGGTGCAGCAGGATTCGAACTCGATACTGGTAAGAGGCAGGCGATCAAACCACTGGGCTATCACGACTGAAGAGCAAAGTTAGTAGTAGTAAATTATAAAGGAAGAACATCGTTATTTCTTTTAAGTGACTTTGTAGATATTATTATGTTTGGAAAGAAAATAAGTTAAGTCATGAAATCGGCCTGTCGGTGCACCACCGACCCCACCCAAACCCATTAACCAATCGATGTTTATTAAAAAAAAAAATCGACATCTCCATTTCCTTGGGAGCCGCATATTAATATTATTATGCAAAGAACGCCTGGTGACATGCAATTTCTCCAACCTCAGCCGCACCACCCTCCTATGGATACCGTTCATGTTTCCGGTTACGTCAATCAGACCTCTCCTGACATTCCCTGCTGACAGCTAACGGAAGTAGGAAAGTTTGCTTTTTAATAAAAAAAAAATCGTGTAAATGTAAATTGAGGCTCGTCTAATATCGAGTTATATTCAGTTAACGAACGTTTTACATACATTACCAAAAATATATATATTTTAATTACGAACAAATGTATTCTTTGGAAAGTAGCTTAACACATTGCGATCGGAAAACGAGTTTTCTCGTTTTTAAAAAAATTACTTAGACATCGGGAAACGAGATGTCTCGCTTTTAAAAAAATTACGTACGTCGTTTGTGAACTTTGCTGACAATTTAGGTAGTCATCGGAAAACGAAAAGATCTCGTTTTTAAAAAAATTAGACATCGGCAAACGAAAAAATTTCATTTGTGTACTTTGCTGGTAATTTTTAAGAAGTACCGTTACACAAAAGAATCTGTTTCACCAAATATCATACCAAAAAACTATACTAATAATACTTATGTAAAACATCTAAAAATTTCAATACAATATATTAATTAGACAAATAATAACCGCAGTTTTAATTCACACACCGAAATAGTTTGATTTCATTAAAAATACCCCGATTTAAAGACAAATTTGAGCAAAAATCGCCCGATGACAATGTGTTAAGTTATACTAAGTAGGTTTTCAAGGTTTTTTTAAGTTATAAACCGTATCAAGGCTTTACAACTCCATTGATACAGTTGCGGTACAAAAGATGAACAAGCATAATGACATAATACATATTAAATAAAGTCACTTTTTATTTGGCATATCACTTAATATTAGGTGACCGTCTTGTTCATATGAACCATCCGACGAATTAAAAGAAAATGTAAAGGATCCCACACAATAACTCACAGAACGTAAGCTAACTTCACCTGCTGATCAACAAACGAGGCTTTGTCCCTACAACCATAAGACCAGCGTGGTGAAAGACATCTCAAATCCTCCCACTATTGGGAAAAATCTTTATCCAGTGGATCAATCAACTGATGGATTAGTTAATGAATATAGTAATAGACGGATATATCGTCGGCGGGAGATCATTAGCACCAGATGCCGCCTTGATGCTGACCACAATCCTTAAACATCAAGGGCCGACATTAAGGAGATTGTAATAGTTTGTTTAACAAATACCAAAATCGAAATCTGGGTTGGTGATATGAGATTATTTATAACACATGATACTAATATAATTGGGAATTCGTTATCAAGCTATTATTCTAAATGGGCTAAGTAAGGTTCCTTGGGAGAGGCCTACGTTTTTTATTTTAAATGCAAAGGTTGGTGCTTGACTATAATCACACCTGGTGTTGTGGTGATGTAGTCAGAGATGCTAAAGCGATTTAACCCAGTAAAAGCCTATTCTCTCTTTGTAAAGAGGCACATCCATTTGGACGGGAAGATTGACGCTGGTAAATTGTCTAGCAAAGGTCTTCCCAAGACTATTGATAATGAAGCTATTATTCGTCTACACCAAATGTGGTTTCAGATTTTCTCAATTTTAACCCAAGTCTTTAATTTTCTAAACCCGTTAAGCTATTTACTACATAACGGTGAATCTGCCGATCAAACGAATCCACCAGTTTATATTTCATAAAAGAAAAATCCATTATCCAACCAAACTTCGCCGGTGTTAGGTAACAACGGCAATCTTGTGCGGGTATTCGGAGAAAAATGCGCTTTCATTAAGTAAAAAAGCTGTGGAAACGGAAATACAGGGGCTTTGTGTTGGTATCGGCCGCGCTAACTCGTGCGCGGCGAGATCAAAGAGCGGTTACTGCGCTGCGTACGCGCAACTAAACGCTCCAGTTAGAATTACACCGCGGTTAACTTACTAGACGCGGTGCAAGTGATAAATTTAACTGACGGAAGTAAACAACTTCAATCACAGCTAGCAAAGCTTATTCGCTATTCTTGTACAGATGTAATAAACAAGCTATAGAACTTATTCGTCTAAGTCGTATTCCCTCATGACTGATAGTCGTAGTCATCATGTGTAGTGGAACCACACGTTGCCATTGCTTTATCCATCGCACATACTAATCCGACCACGGATGGTCATCACATAAATATGTAGGTTTCCTCACGATCTCCTTCACCGACAGACACAGTGGTATTAGTTGGTGTTATACTAACTGCACGTAAACTGAGTAATTTATTGCTGCAAGCTGGATTCGAACCTTCGGAATCGGTTAGCGTACAAATCGCTAGATTATCATGGCTTCAAGCTAAAGTACACATCTCTTTAATTTCTTTGGCATGGATAGATAATGAAGGAATTAATTCAGAACACGGTCCCAGATTGCAGACTTCCTCATCATTCAAGTTTGTTACTAAGTTCTGGGCTATTAGGATATATATTACCATAGATTTTTCCTTGCCATGGCTGCTGCAAAACAACAGAAATTTGGAGTAATAAATAAATAAATTTAGTAATATTAGTTCCCTAATAGGTATTCATCAACAAGTAGAATTTTCTGGGTTTACAACTTTTGGATTTTGCACGCTTTTTTTTATAAAGTGGGTACCAAATGTACGAACAGTACACATGATGGAATATGATCACTGACATAAACAGTCGCAAAATCCGCAGGATCATGACAGCTTTGTCGTAATGGTACGCTCTATACTTGAAGGGTGCACTTTTATGGTTACGGAAAACGCTGGTAAACCGCTACATTTCTTAAGCCAGAAAAGAAAATAATATAGTAAAAGAAAAGAGAAAAAAATAACAAAGAGTAATTAAAAACAACAGTAAACAAACATCCTTACTCAAACTACGAAAAGGGAATGTAAACAAAAGAAACATTTCTTAAGCCTTCTCTTATATAATAAAGTAACTTTTGTAAATGTCCCCAATTCATTTTGGTCTAGAAATATCAGTGGATAAAAGATTCTACAAAATAATCGTTTGTAGTAAGAAATTGCGCTTGACCCGCAGTGGAAGATCATCAATAATTCAGGTGGTGCGGATGGAATATGGCATCGTGTTTTAGTATACAACGGTCCAAATCAGTAGTTGGGGGCTTCGCAACTATTGTTACCTTACTAAATCTCACAATTTATACTAGTTCAAAGTAAAAGTAAAAGTTCTAAACATTGATAACGTAGTCCTTACGGGCTAAGTCCTATGGAACCTCAAGAAATTAAAAACAGAAATCGAAAAGTTAAAAGATTTAGTAATACGATTTTCTTCAAGTTTTTCTAATCATTAGGAAGCTAAGAAAGTATGAAAGAGGGAAGAGAGAAAGAACGAACTGGAATCGAAGATTGAAATACGGAAAATGAGAAAACAAAAATTGGAAATTGGAAATTAAAAAAGAAAGTATTGGCTCACCACCAGCTAAGGTGAGCAAGTAAAAAAAAATATTATCATTATTACCTAACAGACATTCACTGTAGGATATATAACTTAGAAATTAACACGTCGATTGGTCCTGCATTGCTTGCATCAAGCTATTTTTTGCGAACGTATCCATTGATACAAGATTGGGTCAACCTTTGGTCTTCCATTAATACATCTACCTGACCTTCTCCAACAGCTTGTAGCAATTTACTGCTAGATATGAGCCTCTTCACAAAGTACACTTAGACCTTCGACTATACTAATCCAGTTATTACTAGCTGCCTTATGCAGATCGTCGCTTTATGTGTTTGTTTGCCAAAATGCATCTCCTGCGTTGCCCATTGCCCATTTCTGTTTGCATACCTGGAAAGCTATGTAGGGGACCTTGGTCTTACTATTTTGGATATATATCCTTACTATTTGGTCTTATTACTTAATTTAGAATCTTGTCCATCAAAGAAATTTCGAGTATAGCTGTTTCCATCTCTTTTTACGAGTCTTTGAGCTTATAGAGTAGCAAAAATAGTATGAACTAGTTTCCAAAGCCCTTCAAAAAGCCCAATCTTCTTGATTCTTCCTCTCGGCTTCCGTCTCGAAGTTGTTTTTACCAGTCTATTTATCCAATAAGTAAAATCGATATAGTAATAATAATATTTATTTCTCCTAAACAAACACAGACTTTTACAATTTAATTGGTCCGTGGTACTCGAACTAAGAGTAAAACCTGTATTTCGGGAACCAGTTTCCGTTACAATACAGATGCTTAATTTTTTTTTTGTATAAGAAATACACTATAGTGAAGCTGTAGGAAATAATGAGCCCTCTAACGACTTAATACTTGGGCCACACTTGAAGATTTGTTAGCGGGCTATAGATGTGGAAACGTTCGGAGCGCGGTCCGGCGCGCCTGTTGGGAAACGGAATTTAATACAGTATGAATGACGGCCCATTTATACACCCATCCAGCGGGTGAAGTATGGTCTTTAAATAGTTAATGCGTTTCCTATGATATCATGGGAGAGACGGGCTGCGCCTATCCAACTCCTGACACTGTTCTTTTATTTTAAGATGAATAGTGTCACCATATTTGTTACAGACCAATATCTTTAAACTACTGATGGTAAATACTACAATTGCTCTTACGCTTGACGATTTGCGACGTTAGTTATTAAGCTTCGTTACGTCAGTAATTTCACTTGCATCTACCACCTTTCAAACCAGAACTGAATATTTGCACATTAGTATTTAGTAGCGACGACGACCTACCATCAGTGTGAAGTCCACAAACTTAAACTAGGCTTATATTAGAAGGACCTCATAAGTTTGAAGGGAGACCAGATTAATGACAGTTCCTTGAGAAGTATTTAAGTAAAGTGGATGAGATGTTGTCTAAGATTATCAGACCCGTTTGCCATTCATTATAGTTACCATCAAGGGAAATTGGATAGAAATCATATATAAGTCTAACTTCATCATTAGAAGGAGGTTATTGAAGTTAAATTCTTCCTTGATAATGATAAACTAGTTAACTAGGTTCACCAATTTATGATTTGCGGCAATTTGGTTGTGATGATTACTGGTGGTAACGCTGCAGCTCCTATCACAGTCGACAAATATGCGAATATAATTGTGTTTCAGTTTGAAGGGTGCTGTATGCTAATGAAATTACTGGGGTAACAAGACTTAACCTACGTCCAAGGATGCAAGTTTGATTAAGGAAATCAGGTGAATCTCTTACTCGTTGCCGTCTTAGAAATAACAACTGTGTGCATGTTATTACGTAACACCTTTGTTATATAAAGAATGAAATATTGCAAGCGTACTCTCATAAGTTACAATAGTAATGATTCAAAAACAGTCCTTAATATCTTCTCGTTACTAGTGACAGTCATCAGTTACTCGTAATGTTGGGGGGAGTAAAATAAAAATAGTTTTTATCACTTCATCTCCACGTGCTTTTCTTTCATGTCTTACGACCTGTCACTTGTAATTTGTTTGTTCGCCGCTGGCGGGGGGCCCTTCAGGGTTGTTATTGTCGCCTGTGTTCACTCTACATCATTTAATATTACAAACGGAAGCGGAAGTGATAATGGCTCTGCTTGCATATAGTGCCTTTATTTTAAGTTACATTTCGCTATTCTTATTTACTTAGCTGTGGGGAGCGACGCTCGGTGTTTGTACTTAAACGAAACAGAAGTGAGGAGATACGCAGTATATATCTGTGGTCATAGATTACACGACGATAAATACATTTTTGCTCAGTATTACTTATTAATATAGGTATAATCGGAAAAAATTACTCTTTCACTTGTTCATATCAATATAATTTTTAAATTTAAACTTTTGCTTTGGTCATATTGCGTTAACTAATTTATTTAGATCTGAATGAAATTTCATTTAACATGTTCTGATCTATGGCTACAGATTTATACTCGATTTGTTCTAAAAGAGATTAAAATAAATCTTCCAAATCAAAAAAAAAACCGTAATAGTAAGAATAGGAAGAGATCACTTGAGTTTTAAATTATTTTTATTCGACGAGTCGTACAAATTCACCTGATGGTAAGTGATAAAATTGCCCATAAAGTATTGCTAGTATATATAGTATTGACAACTTAGTTGTTGTTTCGTTACTGCAGTAATTTCACAAGCACTCTTCAAACTACAACACATTAATGTTTAAATTTACTATTCGGCGGTAGGAATAGGAGTTACGGTGGTATATTACATACTTTATAGTCTATGGTAATTGAGTTTGCATTATGTATGAGTTTTAGTAAACTAAATCGATCAATAGCTATAGATCATATATTTATGATCTATAACAATTCATTGATTTGATTACCGAGATAATAACGATCATTTTTGCTTTCTTTTAGATCTTTAGATCAATTCTTATTTGGTATGACGATCATTAATGAGACGATGACTTGATTAATCCTGATGAATGAATAATCCTTCCCCAAAATCCTGTTCCCTCGTCTCTCTTTTCTCCTTTATATTATATTATTTATATATTTTTGGAGTCCGAATCCGCGAGTTCAGGGTCCGATGAAGCTTTCGCGGTCAAAATAGTGGCCACAAGCATCAACTTCACATTAAAATGATCATGAACTAATTCCATTTTTTAGTCGGATATTGCTCAATCCTTTTTATTTATAAAACTTATAAAAGTATTCAATTTTATCTCCCCAACAAATTGATCTTGATCTCTTGACAGGAGGGGAGGTAACAGTTCCAATCGGAGCTGGTATAATTAAATTACATCAGCTGATGAATTATTAATAAGTTGGGCAACGAGTTACCAAGTTGGTAACGTCGCCGGAATAAGTTCTTCAGACCTGGCCCGTCTGCGAAGTTGGGGACTGAGGGACCCGGCGGCCTGCTTTAATTGTGACAAGACTAACGCATTTGCAAGATTGCGCCGTCGCCTACTGTCGACACTCAGATTGGAGTGTCTGCAGTTTAATGTCGAATTACAGTTTTCTAGCCAATTTGATATATAAAGCACGTAATAATAGGTGTTATACTTCTAATTAGTATTACCTTATGACTGTGGTAATCATCATGTGTAGTGAATCTCACGATATCCTTGCCAGTTATAATGTAGTGGTTTATTGCCTTCTCCATTCCACATACTAGTCATAGATGGTCATCGTATAGATATGTAGGTTTCCTCACGATGTTTTTCGCCGTCACAGCACGTGGTATTAGTTGGTGTTATAGTAACTGTATGTAAATTGAATAATTCATTAGTAGAGGTCGAATTTAAACCCGGTAAATTAAGCGAGGAAGGCTGCGTATAAACCACTACTTATAGACTAACAGTTAGCTGATATTTCATCGATTAAATAATCAAAGATTGTTCCATTAAACCTTTTAGTGATCAACAGTTAGATTGTGTATAAACGGCCTTTGTTGGGCCGGATTCGAACCGGGTAACTTAGGTGTGATAGGCTGCACACAAACCACTACTTATAGGCTACCATGTTCTCCTTCGCCATCAGTGTGCGTGGTATTAGTTGTTGTTATACTAACTGTATATAAATTGAAGAATTTCTTAGTGCAGGCCGGATTCGAACCCGTATTTTCGGAGGTAGCCAGCATTGAAACCACTAGGCTATTACGGCTTCATTAACAGTATTAAAGTCTCTGTTTATGACATGATTATCCCACTAATAAGTTTTCTTTCTTGGCGTGCGTCCGTGCGGAATGTGATGTCGCTATGCCAACTTAATAGCTGATATATGCTATATATATATTCCAACTAATATCTTCCATTTCATGGCGTGCGTCCGTGCAGAATGTGATGTCGCTATGCCAACTTAATAGCTGATATATGCTATATATATATTCCAACTAATATCTTCCATTTCATG